>BMAW01039990.1:105119-119467 GCA_019974015.1 Nephila pilipes
ATATATATATATATATATATATATATATATATATATATATATATATATATCGAAATCCTCATTAATAAAATATTAATTAATATTCTATATATTCCAGAGATTTACAAATACAAAATGTTGATAAACCACATCTAAAAAAAAAAGAAGCATGATTATTCCCCATAGTTAAAATGTGATAAATATCAATATATTCTTAAAAGTTTGTTTTGAAAATGGTGTTTAAAGCATAAAATCAATTTGATTTTATCGGCGCAAGAACTGTACTTGGCAAAATTGCACCAAACACTCTTTGATTTACTAATTAAAAAAAGTTATCGTGTAAATAATTATTAAATGTACGTTAGTGATCTAGATGTAAAGTTCTGGAAGGAAGAGAAAAAAAGGTAAGAAAATTTATATTGACAGGAAATAGAATCGAAAATTGCAAAAGATCTGTAGGGCATCCTAGAGGCTTGTCATCTGTGTCTACCAAAGATGGTAATCTCTTCAGGAGTGGAAAAATCATTCAGGTACATCTAGCTATCGTAAATCCCGCATCCACCAAAAGAAGGTTACGACTGAAATACATACTTAAACGCAGAGAAATTTTAAGAGACATTCAATTTTTCTAAAAACGCCAGAATTATGTCATAAATTTTCAACATCAATAGATTTATAAAAAAAATTTGAGCTTCTTGGACATTTTTTGCGGCATATAAAGTTTGAATTAATATGTAATGCATGAAGATATTGCTTCAAGTTATTTTTATTGCCATTTATAATATGCAGAAGAAATTTTAATTAAGTTTTTTAGAGAAAGCTACATTTCTTTAACATATTATAATTAATCACTGTTTTCATTAATTTTTGCACGAAATGCTTTACATCGAGATTTTAAAACATGGAGGAACAGTAGCTGAATAGAATAATGTTTAAAAACCATTTTAAAAGGAACATTTTTTTTTCTACCTTAGTACACTAAAAATAATTTTTTAAAAAACTAGAAAACTGTTGATTTAAGGATATCAAATAATTAATCTTTCTTAAATAGTTTAAAGCAGGAGTAGCAATATCTTGACCATTTCAATTTAAAATAATTATTGATAAAACGTTTCAGATGTAGGTGAATTAAACTTTTGCAACAGAATTAAAAGATTAGAACAAACTAATCATTATGCGGAAAGTGATCAATCATATATAATCTACCCTAAAACATAAGCAGCGCGCCTTTCAAAGAAGTCATTTTCCCACTTCCAAGTTTATTTTCAATTTGCTTTCCTAGTTCCTGAAAATAGAACTACTTCATAAATTTTGTTTATTAATACAATGCGGTGAATTCTTCTTTTGAATTATTTGTTTATGAATTAAATTGCAGGTTGTTCATTAATATTATGCCATATATGAAACCCTATTTTTATAAAATTGTTAAATTCATTTTAGTAATTGCTTCTTCATAATATGTTGATTTTCGAAAGAAAGTTTAATTTTAAAATTTTCCTCGCATTGAATAAGAATTACGCGTTCAGAGGCAAATTTTCCTTAAATTGCTCATACCGCAATTTAAGACTTTCTCTTAAATTTAAAATTCATTCAGTTTGGAAACAAAGAATATTTTTAAATAAAAGCTTTCGAATGTATATTTAAATGTTGCTTAAGAATCTCTTTTAAGAAGCTGCGAGTATATTCAATTATAAGACGGAGATAAGCATACGAGATTTTACGGTTCATAAATTCATATGAGTCCTTCGCCCTTTTCTCCCTACAGATTTGAAGAAATCAAGGACACATACAAAAGCACGAAACATGATACAACATCATTAAACAGCATTACATATGCTATTAGTTTCATGATTTAATCAAATGTCTTGAAAAAAGAGACAAAAATATCTGAAGACAAAAAGAATAACAAATCTCTTAACTCTGATTACATCATTCAACTCAAAGTGAAATTTTCTTGTAAGAAATAAATGTGGCCACCATGGCTGAATCATCATAACATAGCATCGAGTTTTTGGAGAATGATATTTCAAACCAGCAGCGATTTCGAATTATATTTCCACTAAAGACCTGTCGTGTAAAGGGGCTAATGCATGCTAAATAACTAAGTCGGGGTTCAAAATACGTGTGTAGAGTGGGGGTGCTAGCTAAGGTATTGATTTCGTGAACTGATCATAATTCAAAATTGAGAAGCGTATTGGCTGTGGTGGTTAGAGGATCTAGCGTCGGGGGTAGAAATAGGCCGATGAAAAAATTATCAGTCAACAAACAAATGACTTAATTAAATTATTATTTGCATTCTCAGAAATATGATATTCTAATTGAATATTTTGTATGGATTAAGATAGTTATAAATAACTATTTTTTTTAATTATATATTTTCAGTAAGATGCAAAATGTGCGAAATGAATTAAAGAAAAGCCGTTCGCATTTAAAAACATTTCAACTTGCAATCACCAGTGCAGGATTTCAACAACAAAAAATCATACTCGACCATTGAAAAAAAAATATTCCAACAGTTTATTCGATTGATAAAATTAAAACAAAACCTAAATTCTGTAGGTTTACGAGAAAATCAAAGCAGGATTTAATATGATTTCATTAACACTAATTTATATTAATGAAGTGAAAAATACGGGAAAAGTCCCTAAAATACTTATTTTCATTTTCAAAATCTAACTAAAACACTCTTAAATTTAAAAGGGGGCTTTTATAATTATAAACATAGATAATTTTATTTTTGAATATATTTATCATAAAATTCTTTAAAAACTTCACTAAAAGTGAAATGAAAAATTTAAAACAAGGCTTATGCTAGATTTTCAAAAGTGAGCTTATATTTGAAAATTTCACTTTGATTTGATTTTATATTGCCTAATAAATAAAAAAAATTATAAAACTTTATTAATGTATATTAGATAAGTAGTAAAAGCACAACTAATGTATGAATTACGTAATCGTATATGAAATAAATAATGAAAAATTAACAAGACTTTTCTGGAAAGAAAAAGTAATTGAAATTAAATGCTGTTATTTCTGATATTATACGGCTATTAGACACGATTACTTAAAAATGCCTCTTTATTTTTAGTTAATTCATTTATTTTATTTTTGAAAGCACTTTTAAGTATTAAACGAAAATAAATCCTACATATTTATATAAAGTGTATAAATATGCTTACATTATATATTATTTTTAATAGATTATTTTAATTTGGTTTTTACTTTCTTTTATTTCTTTGTCGAATTACTCTTTTAAATTAGGATTTTACTAGATTCTGGATTCATTTTATACCATTTTATTATAAAACAATTGCTGAAGTGTAATGTAATAGTTGGTCCATAATATTAGAATAAACACGTAATGTCAAAATGCTGCTTAAGACAGCATTTTAAATTATTCATCTCCATTTTCAACTTTTCTTTCCAAATTTCTTTTACCTTTATTTATGTATTGAGTTTTTGTTAATTAACAATCATGGTAGCAATTGCATATTTTTAATTAAATGTTTTATTTTTACATGTTAAATATTGTTAAACTTTATTGTTACAGTTGGGTATTTTAAATATTTTTACATATTTATTAATATTCGTATTTTTTGTACTATTCTTCTAAAAACAATTTAAAGAATCAATATCAGTAATTGCATTAAGATTATAGTAATTAAGTAATAACATTATTTTTATTTTTTTAATTTTTCATTAAATTTTTTAAACTTTATATTTGCTATAATTATGCAATTTATTATTACTATACATACATGTTTATTTTGTATTTATATTAATACTACGAACTCTTTTTATTTTACGCGTATATATGTGAGTGTGTGTTATTTTACTAAATATGATTTTCTCATAGAAGCCTTTAAAGAATATAAATACAATATAAATAAATATATTAAAAAAACTGGATGCAAATTATAATGATTGATCTATTATGAAGAATTAAAAATGATGTTAATAATCTTCAGGAATTTTTGTTAGAGGTTAAGTTGACAAAGTATCAAGCAATTATGTGTGAAAAATCTATATGAATAGGACGAATAAACATTATTTGCTTACTATACACATGTATATATGTATATATATATATATGTGTGTGTGTGTGTGTGCGTGTGCGTGTGTGTGCGTGTGCGTGTGTGTAGTAAGCAAAAGTGAAGGAGAAATTTTTAACAGAATTACTGCTATGTATAAGAGAATAAGATATAACATCAATAATGTAAAATTGCTTCATATTCATAAGATTCTGATAAAATTTTGGTCCGTAACTATGGCTCTAATACGCATATCACTTTAGCTGGTAAAACTTCGAAAAAATGTTAACAAAATATTATACTAAATTTTAATAAAATTGTAATTATTAAAATAGTACTGATATTGTTCACTCTTTTAAAAAAAATAAAAAAAATTTCTTCATCTACAGTTATGATTTTCAAGATCTTTTTAATTCAATAGATTTTGAAGATTTCATATATAAGTTCATAAAATGTTTGAAAGAAATTCGAAATAAATAGAATTATTTCTTCTGAAAAAAATTAATTTTCTCATTTTTTTTCCTGAAATAAAACTATATTACTTTTATTAATAAAAAGTAAGAACACATAAAGCCTACCACAAGGTATCACTACTAGTAATAGTCTGGTTAATATTTATTTGCATTTTTATTAATACAATTATATTGATTATAATAATATTCCTTTGTTTAGATGTATTGATGATCTCTAATTTTTTGAAAATAATAATAATAAAATCTCAAAAGGGCTGCCACCAACATCTATGCAGGTCTATATACTTCCAAAAAGTGATCGGTGAACTTTTTCGGATATCTCAGATGTTGCAGTTGCGACAGAAAGTATAGAAATGAGATCTTCATCTCAGTGAATAGGAGTATCGTTAATTAGAGTGCCTGGAGGTATACTTGAAAGAAAAAAAAATACTTCATAATTCGGGTGATGAACTAGCCAAAAAAATTGATACACCTCGTCCAATTCATCGAGTATCAAACGTGCTATAGAAGTAATTACGCCTATTTATATGGAAATGGATTAGAGTCCGTCGTGCTGAGACCCCAAGGCATTTCGAAAGGCATTTGGAACATTATCAAGTAATTCTAGTGACAGGTCTTCCAGAACGATGTGATTCATCATGTCGTTAGGTCGATGTGGTTTACAAGTATGGCCAATTACAATGATTAGGAAATCATTCACAATACCCGCTCACTTAATGCACGTCAGTCATTGTACCGACACTTCTAGAGCTTTATAGCTGTTAATTATTCAATAGTACCACGACAAATTACTTTAAATTATTTTCTTTGTATCATTACTGAAATGTTACTATGAAAAAAGAAAAATTTACCTTCTTTTTTAAAAAAAAATCAGTCATGTAAGTTATTATTATAAACTATATAAGAATTCTATATACCATTTTCAATATAAATTGGTAGAAAAAGCATTTTATAAGAACAATTAAGTTCACCAACATAAATTTCTTTGAAGTATATTTATTTTAAAGAACATACGAATCAAAATATTGTTTCGCTTTAGTTTTACTTGATTATAGCATTTCAATAAAACGAAATAGTAGTTATATTTTTATCTATATCCATTCAACATTTTTAACTTTACCCAAATTGAAATATTTATTGAAAAGAAAAAACAAATAAAAATATATAAAAATTTTAGAAAGATATTTTAAAATTTATATTTCATACATAAGTGTATTCGGAATAAAAATAACCACTGAGAAATCTAAATACGCAATTACAATGATGCTATATTTATTTACTTTGCTTTTTCAAGAGAACTGAATCCACCAATAACTGAAGAGTAATTCTTAATTATAGCTTAATCAAACCAACAATTATTCATAACTCGACTGACTAATTAATAAAACCCAAACGGTTTAGTTGTCTCATTCTGAGTTTCAAATTCTTCTTCAGAATATCACGAACAAAAAGTATAAGAACAGACCTACGAGAAATAAGCCAAATTGTTTTTAAAAAATGTCTAAATGCTGTTTAGACGGAACTACTTCACATTTTTGCAATTCCACATTTAGAAAATCAATTATCAGTAATCAACCGTAGAATTAATTGAATTTAATGTAGTTTTTTCTGCAGTTTAATATTTATAATTATTAAATCATTAACAGCTTCACTACAGTACAATTTTTACTCCTTGTACCATTTCTAACTCCCAGATTTGTCACAGATATACTAATACATTATTCTGCGAAATAATAGGTACATTTTTTTTACAATTTTTAATCGAAGCAATCCAACATCTATATTTTATAGAGCGAAAGAGAAATATATATAAATCCTGGATTTTATTACATTTGAAACTACGAGAGATTCCCCCACCATTAATGTTTTATGGGCTTCCATGTTCCACCATGGGCATTCTTAATCTGCGATAAATAATGAAATTAACTTGTTATTCGTACATCATAAAATTGCCATGTGCATTCAGATTTGTATTATTGTTCTATCGATTAAATGTAAAATAACGCAATAAGCTCTATCAAAATCTGCTGAGATTCTCAGATGCAGATATTAATGTTTAATATTTATTGATATTCCATAATCCCCCCCTCCCATCTATAACTGGAAAATCCATAACCGTAAGAAGGGACGTACAGTAAATACGAGAGGCGTTTCTTTTTCAATCACCAGTAGTTCATAGCAAAAAGACAAGAGTACAGAACAAGATGAATTTGTTACTTAAATTTATGTGCAAACATGGTTACTTTTCCAACATAATCACAGTGAAGATTCAGGCATTTGTCATACATGTGGACGAGATTTCCGTTCCCCTCTTCAAAGAATTTTGCCGCTAGTGATGCAAGATGGATTTGCATTTTATTTCGAAGCTCTATTCCTCTTCTTTTATTTTAAATGGTCTTTGGCAGTCATCGTAAAGTCTGACAATAAACAGATGCACAGATCGTAGTCCCCGGTTTCATAACCTCAACAAGCCAGACACATCTTTGGTCCTAAAACCCCATTCCCATAACCTTCCTGCCGGCGTCTTTAAATTGTCTACACCATTTACACACAACATCATCCCTCATAATGTTTTCTTGTCGCTCGGTTCATTTTTTGGTGAATTTCAACTACATTATTCCCTTCTGATTGAAGAAAGTGAATGACACTCCTTAACTCTCACTTAAAGGGAGCATCAAGTGTACCATTCATGTTTGCTTGCTTACCTATCAGCTTAAAATAGTGAGAAGGCGTCGGCTATAAAGGTTATAGTTAGAGAGATGAGCAATTGCCCACTGCGCATTCTACCTATCATTTATTGGGTTGTTTAGCAGCTCGATCGGAGTTTGAAAAATAAAAAATGACCCTGGCATGGAGTTACATTTCCACGTAATATGTTTATATTATATGTTTTAAAATATTTAATAATTTTTCCTTTTAAACCCAAAATGAAAAATATATATCTATTACATTATACTTTTTCTTTAATTCAGAATGAAAAAAATTTCCACCTTATTTGTTACCAATTATTATTAAATATGTTATTTCTATCGAACGAATTGTTAAAATCACAATACATATTTAAAAGTGAAAAAAATGCATACATTTCTAGAAAATCTCCAAAGATCCTCCTTTATTTAACTATTTTAAGAATATTTTATAAAACATTTTATACCTTGTATTTCATAATATTCAGCACATGATTATTACCTTGTGTATCTTATCAACTTACCAAGTTTAAATTCATAACAAATAAGAAAAATTTTATTTTACAATTTTACTCAAAATATCCGTAAAATATAATCTTTGCAAAATAACGAATACAAGTGTAAAAGTTACATATAATTATTTTCCGATATATTTTATAAAAATACTGTTATAACTCCATTAACTTAAAGTTGTCTTGACCTAAAGGTGCGGAATAAGAATAAAAGAATCAATACTTTTTTCAGATACAAGAAAGCTCTAATAAAATGCTACTCCTTAAATATCCACTAAAAATATCCAAAAAAGCAAACAATTCAAATTTTAAAAAAAATTAAATCTATCAGGCGCTTTTAAAATGCTACTCCTCCAACAATAATTGTCATACTCATATGAAGTTTGAATTACAAATTCGTCAAACTATGTACAACAAAAGTTGGAATGGGTTTTGGGGTAACATAATAGAAATTCATAAAATAATTGTTTGCACGAGTTCTTACTATGAATTCCATAAAAATGTGTAAATTCTAAATTCAATTATTTTATAAAAATTATTTATTGTTTTGATTCTAAACCGCGTACCAACTTTCCTTACACATATTAATAGCCATAACTAGAAAAATATATCCAAACATTTTGCAAAATAGAAAAATAGCCTTACCATTTTTAAAAAAGAAAAATCTACCATTGTTTTCGTTCTGAGATAAATCAATTTAAAGTTTTCATTTGCTATAAAAAATATATTAATGCAAAAATTAGTAAATTAAATTACTGTAAGTGCAAAATGCACTAGATAGAATTTTCATACAGTTATTCAGTAAGTATTATTATTTTGTATATTTAAATTTTTCAGAATTAGAATATTTTTTTTAAAAAAATGCAAGATAGAAATAACAAAGGAATCCAATTTGGAAAAATTTTGGAGTAAATAAAGTTTACCTATTCACATTTTATGTTTAAAAAAATACAGTTTAGTTCGTTGTGTTTAAAAAAATTCCTAGATTAAATATAATTCCTTCTTTTAGCTTTGAAATTTTTTCTTTTTGCAGATAGATCATCGTTTTGCACTATGAAATGCGCGGCATCATCAGTCATTTTGTTTTCAAGGCACCAATTTTTTTGAATACTCATTCTACTTGACCAGTTTTTCCTCTTCCAACGTAGAATAATAAGCTAATAAAATGATACATTTTAATAAACACAAATGATTAAACATAAAAGAAACAATTAGTGTTTAAAAAGGCTGTTTTATAAAAAACCAAAACTTAATAGTGTTTCAAAAATATGAAATAAAAATTAATCAAAAGAACGAGCGTGGAATATATCGACAAATATTACCATACAATGAGAATGGAATGCAATCTGATTGCATCATTTTAAAACAACTTGACAATGTTAGAATTAAATTAAATAGGCAAGAAACCAAAGGTTTATCTGCTAGATATGAATGGCATCAGGACGTCAATACCAATAACAAATAATTTTCTAAGGTAAACTTCGAAAATGTTTAATGCAGAGCTCTTAAAATTTGTGATGTAATAAAAATGTATAAAGAATAATTTGGGCTAGAAAAAATCCATTTTTTTTATCAATTTTCGTCAAATCATACGTGCAGTGTCCCTTTAGCATACCTGCGAGGAATAGTTAAGTGCCGTATTTAAAACCCTTTGTTTTTGTGACATGTAAATTTTGAAGTTATGAGTACAGCATAGATTGTTTGCGATTGCCTAATAAAAATATTTTAATTATTCTATGGAATATAAAAGTAAATGTTTGTCAAAATTTTTTTTCTCTATTAATTCAATAGGGACATGATTTTTGAACCATATTTTTATTTAGGTACCATTGAAAAATTATTGTCCTACATGGTTCCAATTTTTTTTTATATTTTTATAAAAGATATCTCATGTAATTTTCTCGAAGAAATGCCAAATTTTTAAGAAACAAGTTTTATTTCAGAAAAAGGAAAATATTAAAATTTCCTAAACTACGAAGTTCAATGATTTTTTTTCCAGAGAAATCTTAACAATGATGTCATCAAATAAAGCTAGTTCGCTATTAACAGTGCATTATTTTACATGAGCGAAGTAAAATATTTTGTTTACTTTAAATACTTTTGTAAATGGTATCTATTAGCAAGTATATCTCAAAAATCGTACCCATATTCACTTAAGAAGAAAAAAACACAATTTTTAGACTAAAAATTACTTTCATAGTTCTATAAAATGATTAAATAACCTATTAGGGATATAAAACAGTCTAAGCTCTACTAATTAATTCAAGACATATGTCACAAAAACAAGGAGTCTTAAATTCAATACTTTAAAATTCCCCAAACGTCCAGATATCCTTGAGGAGCTATGGTAATCTAGTATTCCTGAGTCCAAAATTTAGGACCAGTGATGTTAAAATCCAGTCGCAGGTTCGATTCTTGTTCCGAAAAGAATAAAATATATGTTACTGAATGGAACAGACAAAGTCCTCTAGGGGTGTCATATAGATAAGGGAAGTGAGAAGTGGCGTACTCAGAAATTAATTTTTGAGGGCGCATATCGTCATTGGCATGAAAGAAGCAATGTCCTAAGATTAGAATTACTACTTAGTAAAAACTAAAGAATACGCTGTATCAATCTTACTTCTTCCATTTAAAAGTGTTCCAATTATTGATATAAATTTATTGCGGTATAAAAATTGCAAAAATAAAGATCATTTAAGAAAAATTAATAACTATACCACGAGAACAACAATTCCTACTCACCAGAATAGGTGGAATCCAACATCAATGAAAAATTTATAAGAATCATCTAATGTCTGAAAAAACTATCAGCTTAAAATGTGAATAAAAAAGTGCGAATATAATAAAATTAAAAATTCTACGCATATTTTTTTTTCATAAAGTTATATTGATTCTCTGTTTCTGTTTTCGAAAAATATTTAAGACTTCTTCACTTACAGATATATTTTTATACGTGTATAACAAAGTCCATTTAAACGAATTTCATATGTACTGTTTTTAATGTACAAAAATTATTCATTTATTTAACATTCCATCGTTAAAAACGATTTTCCTGCATGTATGTTACAGTACATGTTGTGACAGGAAAGGTGACTAACAATTTTTTTAAAGTTTATGGATATTCGGGGAAAATACTCGAGTCGCACTCTTGGTAAAACTTCTATAGCAGTTAATCTAGTTAGTCTTCAAAAGGGAAGCACCCCCCCCCACACACACACACACTCACTTCTCTTCGTTTACAAATACTGACCCAGAGGCTCATTTCACAGACAGCAAACCTTTTTTATTCTTTTCTCATGAATTGGTTTGATGGAAACCTTTTCTCACTTCATAATGAAAAAAAAAATTTAAGCATGAGGAAGGAAAAAAAAAAAGTTTTTAAAGTTTATAACGACGGTAATAGGACAATAAAAACTATTCAGAAATATTTCAATTTCGAATCAAAAAATTATTGGGGGGTGCATATGTCCCTTTTCGCCCCCTCTGGGTACGTCATTGTAAGTGGGAGGGAAACCAATTTAGTTGACGTAGCCGATAATCGTCATCCTCTCTCACTTGAATGTGGTTCAAAATTATGATATCAAATGGCATTAGCTCTCGTGTTGCTTATGGAGTGACGATATTTTAAAACTAGTAGCACATGAGTTGTAGCTGTCAATATAAAGAAACTAAACTCAGTTAATGAAACTAAGCTTATAATTATCCTAGTTCACTCATTCAAAGCTCAATATTAGATTAGAACATCATACTTCTGGAAGAAAAAAGAAACAGTTAAAATCCTATGGATATTTAGAGATACAGCAATAATTTGAGGCGGCCTTTTCAACGTATTTTTTGAGATATAAGATATTCATAAATTTCCCCCCGAAATAAGATTTAAGCAGAGAAGAAATAATAAAAATACCGATTTTCTTAATAGCATGCATTAGTGATTGTAGCGTTTTTTTATTCTGTATGATTGTAATAATCTTCTAAAGCAATATAAGGAAATGATTCGTTTGAATTCAATAGTTCTCATTTCGCTTGCTGATTACTTCTTTGTTTCGATCGGTTTGTTTCAGCCCTTTGAACAATTAACATACTAAGGCTCTACGGTAATATCTATTTATAGCTCTTTTCCTTTAGCACAAACAGATTTGTGTAGTTCCTAGAGCAACGACAACTCAAACATAATTAAAGAAATACTTAAAAAAATTAATAAATACATCATATTTCTCTTCAATACAAAGTAGATTTTAGCTTACTGTTTTAAAGGATATCAAGCAATGTGTATGAAATACATTTGACACAGAAAAAACTGATTATTTAAATAGAAACCAGCAATAAATGAACATGTGTTGTTGTTATTGTTTACACATTCTTGAAGCCATAATATGATACTGCTACGAAAGAAATTTCTCTGTCTGAAAATTGTTCTAAATTCGGGTTCTCCATTCAGTTACATTTGACCACAATAGTCCTTAAGTTGATAAAAAAAATGTGTGATACAAATTTCAGAGCATTTAACAATGAAAAAATGTCTCTTTATCATAATAAATTGTTTTCGAAGATGATATCATTAAGAATTCTGTCGATATTTTTTTCGTACTGAGCATTGATATCGAAATAGCCAATGTTATCAAATAAGGCATTGTGAAAGATTGTTATTCAAACCTGATTGGTGAAAAATGAGCCGAAAATCTTACAAAGTTTAAAAATAAAAGATAGCATTTAGTCGAATAGGCTCCGCCCATTACAGATCAGATAACAAAAATTATTGCAACTGTGTATGAAATAGTCCGAGTAGCTTCAATCAATAATTTGATAAGTGAAATAGATAATCTTCTATTGTACAAAGTAATAAACAATCCAACCATAATTTTATATACTTGAAATTTTTCTTATAAGCATTTGAATCATGAAGGTGATAAACTTCAAAAAAAAATTTAACTCATTTAAAAGTGCATATTTGTGGAGTTATATATTATCGTCTTTCAACAGATTTTAAAGGGGGAAAACTTATCTTTTTATAATATACTAAATTTGATATTTAAAATCTCAATTAACATCAGAATGGCAGTTTAATAGACATTATTTGGATATTAAAATATATAATAGATTATATTAAAATAATTTTATAAAATAAATAGTTAAAAACTGTTAAATAATTATAGCATCTCGTCGATATATAGAATGCCTGTCTTGTTTTGCACGTTCAGTATTCCCTTTATAATCTAGCGCTTAATCCATCCCGCTTAGTCAATAACCCGGCGCTTTTACATAACAAAATTATTTCTGAGAAAACTAATTTATGCCTTCAAGTAAAACAAAGAAATATAAAAAAAAAAAAAAATTGAAATTGGCTTTGTTAATTTCATTTTAACACTTGCTAACGCTTTTTCCCCCTTTCCGTTAGTTCACAAAAAAGTAGAATTATTCAAAATGAACATTAATTAACGTAAAGTAAGCGTATTTCTGAGATTCTACAGAAACAATTATTAACAAGAAAAGAAAATATCTTCCTGAAACTCCTTATGCATTTTTATTTTCACTGGCAAAACATTCTATAGTACAAAAATGTTGCTAACTTCAACAACAAAAAAAATAAAAACAGACGATTCTGCCATAAAAATCAATTATTAAATATTAAAATAAGAGAAAACGATAATTTATTAAAGAAGACAAAAGCAGATGATAAAATATCAAATTAAATACAACTTAGGAATGTAAATATAACTTTTCAAATAGACTAAATGAAATTATTATTATATTCATAATGTATTATATTGTTAATCCTTTGAACCTAACTCCGTGTTTCCTTTATTTTGTGCTCACGCATTTTTGTTGACGCCATTTTCTCAAAACAACATGTTAACATATGTTAATAAGCTATCGATACAAAATAGTAATTTTTTCCCAATTTCAGCTAATTCGTGTACTTGACAATTTATTTGCGTGCACTGGATTAAACTGTATACAATATTACACAGCTTTTCTTGCTTGAATGCGTTATATTTGGAATTATCCAGTAATCCGGCATTTTCGGTAATCCGACGGTGCTATAGCTCGATATTGCCGGATTACTATGAGACTCTATTATGCTTTATTTAAATTTTTAGTTTCTAAATAAATAATAATTTAAGATACAACTAAAGTATAAATGTATAATACCTTTCAAGTAAAATTGTATTTAGCCATCGAATTATTCTTTAATTTAACAAAGAGAGGAGTTAAGAAAAAAAATGGGTACAATAATTTATCATAAGTACAATAATTTATTATTTTTCTCATTAACAAAAATAATTTTATAGTTGAAAAATATTTTGATTTAATTGCAAAATATGTTTATTCTGTTAACGAGGAATGAATTTTCTTTCATTTTAAAACATTACAGAGTTTATTTTTTTAAACTGCTGGTCAATTTCATTCAACAATCACAAATATATGATGCAATACATATTATCACAATGAAAAACTTTCGTTTTTTGGGTTTAACAATCAATCAAGAAATATCTCATGATTAAAAATTCAAGATTTAAATGAAGACTAAACTTACGCAATACGAACAGAATAAATAAAAACACATGTTAAATTCAAAATATAATTACGTGTTACGGACAACAAAATACGTTTTGAAATTTTTTTCATTAAATATCATGTTTTAAACAGTGAGTAATCATATTAAGT
>BMAW01039991.1:0-33456 GCA_019974015.1 Nephila pilipes
CAAAATACATAAAATCAGTCAGTTAAAATGAAAAAAGTATAAATCAAAATACCAGATATCTCCTTTAATGTATTAAAACTGCAGAAAAACAATACTAGGCATCTAAATAACCTTACATGGAAGAATAACTTACAATTGATTTAATTCAAATTAAATTAATTCCAAATAATTCTAGTGTACCCGTTCCAGCAAAAAAACAAAAGCTAAAGAAAAGCAAGATAGCTTGGGTCCTTTATCGGCTATGATGTCACTTCCGTCGAAATTGGGGAAGGGGTATGACGTCAGTGACACCGCTTATATCGAGAGGTTTACTACTGTTATTCCTTCAATAGTTTTATTCTGAGAAAAACATCTTAAGATATAAAAAGAAATCTAATAACCGTGTTATAATAATTTATTACGACCGTGAATGCTTCATTCATGAATGTTATTTTCTTTATTACTGATTTCTATGCATATTTTCAGAATTTTCTGAAAAATCTAAAACCTTATTTATTTAATTTGGAAATATTTGCTTTTCAAAGTGCTTACTAACACACTAATCTTATATTAGAGAATTTGTAATACTATTATTTCTGAAATGCATGTAAATAGCGATTCGATTGCAAATTTGTTGATCGAATGTGAGTGAGTGTGAGTGAATGGGAATGTTATTGTCGCAAGAGCCAGATGTGGCTATGCTGCGCCAAACAAGATTTAACTGTGCTCTAGACGTGTAAAAATTGGGGGCAAAAAACAATTAGTTGACAGAAGGAGTGTCGAAAGTAATGAAGGATCGCTAGGGTAACCCGGGAGTGCGTCACCCGTGTTTACCAAAGACAGTAAACCCCATAGGAAAGAAAAAGATCACTTGGGTGCCTCAGGGTCATGATGCCCATACTTTCCTGAAGAAGGCAAGTAAATGAGATCCCCTCATATAATCCCCAAGGGTAGGGTGCCCGGCTAATACCCTCAGATGCTAAATACACATTTTAGTCGCCTCTTACGACATGCATGAGTTGCAGTGGGATTGTTCTATCATACCAGGTCACCACATGGGTCTTTGTTGCTCGAAAACTCCTGTATAAAACAATTTCATTGGTCTTTTTGAGGAATTCAGTTATGGAAACAACTTCTTGTTATCATATTAAAACGTTCTACTAAATTCTTACAGATATTGTGCAGAACCTTATTGTAAATTACAATTTATTTAATATGCAATAGGAGTGCCTAGATACTTAAATAGTCCTCTATCCTAAACTTATTTTCTAGCATTAAAAAATACCGAACTCATTATAAAAATTAAATAGTCATTTTATTGAACTGTGCAAAATGGCTAACTCCAACCACTGATTCCAGCTACGTTATTGATAGAGGGGTTTTTTTATTAAAAAAAAAACGGTTCAAAGTGAGTGAATCAAAATCTATAAACTGTAGTCAAAATAAGAACTAGAGCATCCTACTTACTCCAAAATAGAAAAAATATGTATATTGTCATAAAACAAAACTATTCAGCAAAATCTAATTAATTCCACAGATAACGACAATGAATTATTCGATAATACGACGTATCTCTTTATCAATACCTAATCCCCAACACATCAGCCAAACCGCTCTTCGTTTATGATTCCAATTAGACGTTTCCCTCCTAAATGAGGAAAGAGGGAGCTTCTATTGCTGTGTGCTCCTCTTCTTCGGGAAAAAGGTTTTAATTGAACTCCCTCAATAGCACGCCTGGGTTGGATTGAGCGAGTTGTTTAGGATTAGCCCAAAGGTATATATCACACAATTACATCCCTTTTGTTAATGGGAACGAAGCTCCAATCCCACTCTACCCCAGTGGCTTCTTACTTCCTTTATTTTTGCACTCAAACGATGAACTTTCTTTTCTGACTCTAGTAAATAAATTTTAATGGTTTTGCGAGTCGCATTTTCAAACATGTCGATGTCTAATAAGAAATAGAATTATTTGTCTTTGATATATATATATATATATATATATATATATATATATATATGCAATGATTTCCCCTACATTTTATTAACTTTCTAATTCATTTTATATTTTAACTAACATAGTAAAGCATTCATCGTTATTTCTAAGTCCCATTCCCTTTAATCCTTAATTTATGCAGCCACGAGGTTTCCAAAAATGCTAATATCAGCATTTCCCAAGCTCTGAACTAATAGGAATATTCCCAATCCGTCAATAACTCTCCTTGTAAAATATATCTAAGGATCTCTACATCTATTACCATGTGATCTGTATGATCCTTAATTTAAATTCCTGGTGAAAGAGGGGGGTGACTGTCACTTCGCACCTAATTACCAGAATGAGTGGATATGTACAACAATCACCACTATTATCGATGTATTTGCCTCCCTTTTGTGTGAACATAAATAAATCCATAATTCATTGACTTGCTGTTTCCTTTTTATGCCATGGCAGCCATGACTGAAATACAAAATGTTTTCAATTCAATATTTCCAAAATACCAAATTATATATATATATATAAAAAAAGAAAAACTTTATTAAAAAAAAATAAAGCATTAGGAAAAATTAACAATTCAACAGAGTTACGATGCAAACAGTGTTAATAATAAAGTAAAACCAATTTTAAGATATGATAATGTTCTAATGACTATAATAATGTAGTAAAAATGAAATATCATGTAAAAGATTTAAAAAAAGCTATACAAAGATAAATACAAAAAACTGCAACAAAAATTAAAGTTATAAATAAAACCCAAAATAGTAGAAAAACTGTAATGAAATAACATTTTTCTTTATTGCCTTTTAAATTTTTTTAAGAAACTGAATTAATTTTATCACAATATCTTAGTTTTATCTTTTGTACAATGATTTTTCTTATAATGTTCTTAATTTGATTTTACTTTATTATATATTAATGCTATACTTGCCTCTTAGTTTTGTTAATTTTATTTAATAAAATATCTTTATGATTAAGTATATATTCATAATTTTAAGTCACTTTATTTTGTTTTAATATTGAAACTAGGTCTTTAGACATGAATTTTTTATGTGATCATTATATATATACACTAATAGCTATAAGAGTTTACGCACCAAAAAAGATTTGTCAGAATAAAATGAAATTTTACATAAGAAAATACAATGTTGATGTAAGTTATTACAAAATTAAAACAAGAGGATCATTTACTGTAGATGAAATTATAAATGAATGGTGTACGCTGTTGGACCACCTCCAGCATGAATGAATGATGTGATACGGTCGGGCATTATTGTATACAAGTCTCGTATGATGTCTTCCGACATCTCGTTCCACAGTTGCTCTAAACGTCCCTTTAATTCGATCAACCCCTTTTCTGTCTAACTTGCCGTCCTAAGCGATCCCAGATATGCTCGATCGGTGACAAATCTGGGGATCGAGTCGGCCCGGGAAGGGTGGAAATGTAGAGAAGGCAAACCTGTGAAACCCTTGTTGGGCGTCGGCGAGCATTGTCCTGTTGAGAAATGGCTCCTGGGAGCCCAGTCATGAGTAAGCAACACATGTGGCTGAAGAATGTCACGAACGTACCTCTGGGCTGGCAGTAGTTGAAATTATTTCACACGACAATCTCTGAAGGTCTGTTAACACAAATATATGATTATTGCCTTTCTATTATCTGCCTCTTTCGGGATGTCCATATTCTCAAAAACAACTCCAGTCAAAAGTGAGCATTTAAATTTCAGACATTTTTACCCTTTATATCCTTGTTCTAATAATTCTGTTATAATTAAGACAAAGCAAAAACGGCAAAGCAAAAAGTTCAACATTTATTTTTCGTAATGAATAAATTGCATTTATCTCGAGCATTAAATGCAAAAAAATGACTTAAGAAATCATCTAAATACAGTCATGCTGGTCAAAACTGTTGCTCTTAATTTTCCTACGTAAAATTTGTTGACAAAATAAGAGCATCCTTTTGAAAATTGGAATTATTTTCGCAATAGAAAATATATGTATAAAGAATAAATGGATCAATTACAGCAAATCATCTGCAATGTAACAATTTCTTGTTTAAGTTTAATGGATAAGATAATGACTTTCACGATATGAAAAATAAACTGTTGCTCAAACTAACATGTATGAACAAGTATAAAATTTTCCTACTTCGAATTTCAGTATGATTTCTTACATAGATTTTGTATATAAGTTGTGCATGAATGTGAATTCAATCTATTAATATACTGAAAAAAGAACACATTTTTACAAGGTGATAATAGAAAGATTAAAAAGGAAAATACTAAGAACAATGTTAAGTCCCAAAATAACATGAGAAACAAGGGAAAATAGAACTCCAACACAAAAGAACACATTATCTCCGATATGACGTTTGTACAAATCGTAAAATCAAATAATTCTACTAGAAGAGAAAAACCACTTTTTCTCTGTATGAAACCCGTATATGAATTTAATACATCAATTTCACTAAATTTATTGTGGTATTCCTAGCTGCAATAAATTAAAAAAGTCACCAAATTTGTTGAAATCCATAAATTCATCAAGTATTTTAAGAAAATGATATCGATTTTCTTCAAATATTATGTTTTTGCGACAAATTAATATTACATAGTGCATGAAATTTCAATTTCCCTAAGGTTGTGAGGACATGCGGTGTAAAATAAATTATCTAATTCAAGACTCTCATTTTGTGACATTTTGTGTTTTAAAATTATTCGTAGAGTTCAGGTATTTTGTGTGCTTTGTAATGATGTTTTAATCTTCAATAAAATTATTTTTCAGTCAAAAAAAATTTATCTTTTCCTTTGTATTGAATATGGACACGTTTTTTTCGAAATACTTGAATTTAAGTACCATTCTTAAAAATATTTCATAAATATATGATTTTAATTTAATTTTTGTTGTTGCTCAACTCCACGTCTAGCCAAGATTGATCAAGTCTAGGATATCGTTCACTCTCAGAAAGTCAATAACTAGTAGTGGATTCTCATAAAGGTCCTGTTTTGTGAGATTCAGGAACTCAAGAATATGTACCGGAGAAGCCTGGCATCCAGAGTATAAAGTGCAGGTCGGAAAAACTCAGTTGTTATTATGGTAAGACAAGGTCTTAAGGTGTCCACTGCGGAAATGGGTAATAGCAGTTTGCTCTTTTCTACTCTCCTCAGGGAGAGAGAACCTCTGGGGCGCTTAGCCTCATGCCAGTGATGGGCAGGAGAACATTTGAACACTTATTACTATTATAAATTTTAACTATCGGAACAAAATAGTATTTCATCTAACATCCAGTGTGGTCAATTTCTGGCATTCTATTTAATGCAGCTTTCAGGTAATCCTATGATTAAGGCATTACACACACACCATTCGAGGATTTCTTCATTTTGTTTTCAAAAATATCTACCAATAATCGAAAACTGCTTAATAACAGCGATTACTGGTAATATACTCGAAAATTCAAAAACTTTTGAAGGGAATCCATGTACGTTAATTTACAGTCCCATTATAAACTAGGCATATTCATTACGTCCATTGCAGAATTCTATCTTGCAGAAAATCCTAGATTACGAATAACCTTCCCACGTGAAATCCTGGCCAATCTCCTTTCCTCCCCCAAATCCGGATTGAAAACTTTCATTACGAAACCCTTTGGTTGGTTTAAATTCAGTCGATAGAAGAAAAGGAAAAGCCATTACTGGTGTTTCAAAAAGCCATTACTGGACAGTGGGGATAGGAGAATTCGAATATTACACGCGATTTCCTGCTGCTTCCCTAGTGATTTGTTTTGAGGGTAGAGGGAGGGATTAAATTATATTGAGGGATTATTGTCGGTCCGGTTGTTCTGGAATAATATTCTTATGCTCCCGTTTCAAGTATATATGCGATAATGTATGGAAGAAATCACGTCTATTACGCTCCGAACAACATGAAGGGAATGGGTAGTTAATTGTAATGAAACAAATATTAGTAAAATTTCCGTCTTCGGATGAGCTATTGGTGAAGTTTGGCTGGTAATTTCCGATAAGAATCTCGGCGTCATGATGCCCGTACTTACTTTAAGAAGACAAGCTCCTGAGGGGCATCAAGGGCCGAAAGCATAACTCGTCGAAAACCGTTCTCCAGCTATAAGTCTGCGACTATGATCAGGATATCGAAGTCGCGTAAAAAAGAAGAAAACGGATAATATGAGAGAAGTAAAGATTGCAACTGCATTTTTTTTTTTCATGATTAGACGCATTGTATACAGATGTAAATATATACAATATGAATATAAATAACAGGGGGGTTATTAATAAGTGTATAAATAACCGATTTTTTTTTATAAAAAAACTAAATATTAGAATACTCTTTTTACACTGTTTATTATTTTTAATCTAACAGATTCAAATTTGAAAAAAAAAGTATATTTTTAAAATGCAATGATTTAGATTTAAATACTATTTTGTTGATCTTTTTTTTCTTCAAATAGAATCGTATTTAGTTGCCGAGTTCATTAGCTTAATAAAAAATAAATTAAAATCTTTCAATTCGTATTAAAGTGAAATAACAAATTTAATTGAGTTCGTCAAATTCTCTTGATCGACAAGCTTTGTTTTACTCAAAAAAAATTTTCCAAAATTCACATGGTAAATAGAATAAATTATTTTTAGATCGGTTACTCTCTTTTTCTATAACTGTTTGAAACCATACCATCAAAGCACAAAATATATAATTCTTCCTCCGAATTTCAAAGTAAAATATTGTTTCATTTCTACTCATTTCGAAGCTTGAGAATGAGACAAACCTATTTCAAGTGTACATTATATCCCCAGCTATATCGGAAAGCATGCGTCTGTCATACGAGTGCAGTTAATTGCTTTTCAACTGAACGCGTCAGTAGACTTCTCATCGCAAATCAATTGTTTGATTTGTCAGTACATGTAAGAAAAAGAAAGTGTTTGACGCATTAATAAGTCAAAAGCTGTTATCGCATTATCCTGATTTTGGTATAATTAAATTTTTCAACTGATTATATATGAAAGCTTAGACTGAGCGCGTGCAATTAATTTTTCTTCGACTAAACTGTTCGGTTTCATTGCGCTAGCGTCGCGATTTTATACCAATTGCCAAGTTCATTTGTAAGAGCTGTGCATAGAATCAATAGTTGTCATAAAGATTTAATCGTTCGCGGGTGTTCTACACAAAATGATGTAAACAGAAAAGAACTCGCTAGTATTTTGTTGTCTACGGAGGATAAAGTTATGAAAAGGAAAAAGGGATATGGTGTACAAGTCCGACAATCGGTGTCATATTTCTAAATGAATAATCCATGCATTACTTCGCAATCTGAAGTGTGGGGGGGGAGTCCACGTGTGTGCGTTTGTGAGCGTGTGTATTAACTTTTGAATCCTAAATAAAAAATTATTCCAAAAAAAATTCACTAATTTCGTATTTAAAATCATCCATATAAAATATAAACATATTATTTTTAGTAATTTTTAGAGGATTTATAAAAATTATAATATAAATTTCAATTAATTAATACATTTCAAATATATTTAGATTTTTCCCGGTTAATACCTTACTCTATTGCTTTTGTTTCCTTATAAATTTCAGAAAATGTATTCAAGCATCTGTAGCGATTAGGGTTTCTGATTTCCCGGGTTTTTCCATTCCCGGGAATGTCCGGGAAATCCCGGAAATAGAATTGTCGTTCCCGGGATTCCCGGGAATGCATCAAAATTTCAAAAAATTTATAAACAAGTTATTTTTTTTTAAAAAAAATCATTAATAATTATATAAAATAAGGATACATATAAATTCCAAAATTAATGCTTATTTATATAATGAGCTAAAAAATACAAAAAATATGAAATAAATTGATTATTCATTCTTAAAATAGGATTTCAGAAAGCATAAGCAATTTATACTTTTATCACTCAGTCTTGTTCTAAGCTTTGTGACGAACAATCTGACTGCCAAAAATGCTCTCTAGGCTTCAACTGACATTGGAGGAATTGTTTTTAAGGCCTCACATAGTTTTATAATATTTGGTGATGGATTTTCAGTTGAGTCGAACAACTGCATCTCTTGTTTCATGATTTTGTTGAGACTAGTACTTTTTTTGGGTGAACAATATAAAACTTTTGTTTTAGAGTAAATTTCTTTCTCTAATTTTTCGTCCAACGTCATAGGTTTTCTTTCAAAATCTCCATGCTCTCTTCTTCTGAGTGCGATGAGTTGGATATTGAGTTTCTTCTTCGCAGAAAAGCCTTGTCCCTATCATTTGGGCTTGTCTAACCAAACAATTTTTACGAGGCAATCGCGAAATATCGATAGTAACTGCAGTTGCTTCGTATTTTCTCCCAAAATTCGGGTATTGCATTAATCCTATTAAATTAACGTTTCGTCTCTCAATAATTCTTTGGATTAGAGAATTTTTCATATTTTTTGCAAATTCTAAATTTTTTTCGTTCAATTCTCCAATAACGAAAGAAAATACACCTTCTGCAGTTAGCAAAGTTGCATTTCGACTGCATAATTTTTCTAAGCCAATTTTTACTGGCTTTAAGCCAGCTACAATTGTAGTCACAGTTTCAAACTCTATATTGGTCATCATTTGTTCTTCTTTAATGTCAATTAATACCTTCAAAATTGCTGACTTTATTTCTAAAAATCTTTCAAGCATTGCCAACAAACTATTCCTACGTGTTTTGGTATCCAAACAAATCATCTTTTCACAGCCAAAATCTTCTTTGACATCTTTACATCAACTTCTTCGTTACCGGGATTTCCCGGGAACGAAGAATAATTCCCGGGAATAGAAAAAGTACAGAAATCTTATGATTTCCCGGGAACGAAACCCTAGTAGCGATGTAGTTTAGTTTAGTTTTTATTAACGTCGCACTAGAAGCAACACTAGGGCTATTAGCGACGGACCTCGTAATTTTGAACCACGGTCAAGTGACGAGGACGACACCTGAGCTGGCACTCCCCTCTCCTAACATCCACACCACTCCAACGGGAGGACTTTGGGCCCCGAACAGATTTAACGTGCATCAGCCCCGGCTACACGGCGGGTCTTTGGCGGCCAAGGATCGAACCCGCGACTGAGCGAAAACCGCCGGCCGCTAGTCCACGACCTTGACCACTAGGCTACCGCGGCCCTCGGTAGCGATGTAATGAAGTCGACTCAAGAAATTCCTCCAAAAACATTTTTATTCTAAGAAATAGAATCTAAATTTTCGACACATATTCCAATGTCTTCATTTCGTCTTTGTTGGTGTCAATCTTCAAAATAATCGTTCTGAATTTAGGTTAGTTGTGTTTAACTGTGACGGAGATTAGGAGGGTCAGGTGAAAGGAACCGTGCTATCTCTTTTTTTGAACAAATTAAATTTTCATTCAGTTTTTGCCGCCTAAAACTAGGAATAATAAATAAAATATTTGTGCAGGAACTGGTGTCTTAGAGTGAAACAAATGCATTTTCTATTATCAAAAAACAATTCTGAAAGCGTGGTGGGAACTAGCCCAAAATGTAACCTGATTATACTAATTCAAAAAGTAACAAAAGAATTATAACTTGTAGTGAATGGCTTATAAAAGTAGCCGAATTTATGAAATATCACATATTTTCTATCGTCATTTCTACCGTGAATTTCACGAGGCATGGCGACATACAGTTATCAGGAAAAGGTCATGGTTCTTGATATCCACAGTAGAAATAACGATGTGTAAGAAAACCCGCGCTTTATACTTTCCATCACATCGTCGTCTAGAGGTTCATCACTTGCTCTCCACCTTTGCGTTGTGAGGTGAAAATTGCTTGCTTTCTATGTTTTCTATCACCTCTTAAATTTTTGCCGTCGAGTTTCGATTTTTTTTCCGGTTTTGGTTTTATTAACGTCGCCCTAGAAGCAATACGAAGAATATCTTCTACGGTCATCGTAATTTTGAACCTCGATCAAGTGACGAGGAGGACACCAGAGCTCGCACCCCCCCCCTTTTCTCCTAAATTCCACACCACGCCAACGGGAGGACTTTAGGTTCCGAAAGATTTAACGTGCATCAGCCCCGGCTTCACGACGGATCTTTGCGGCCAAGGATCGAGCCCGCGACTGAATGAAAACCGCCGGCCGTGAGTCCGCGGCCAGGACCGCAAGGCTACCGCGATCACCCAACGAGTTTCGAAACACTTGCTATAAAGTTGTTGATTTGGAAGTACCCATTTCCGTAGTTTAATTCAATAGGAGACATCTGTAGTGTTATGATTCTTATGCCGATTAATTATCGATTCGATAGTTTGTACAATCGACTTTTGACTAGCAACCAAATGGTTGAACGGTTCAAAATTGATTGTATACGCTACTCTTAAAGCTCGTTTATACCAAAGTAGTCACACAGAACGAGCGCGATTTTTCTTTGATGAACTAATTACACAATAGATTTTTTTTTTTTTTTTACTGCTTGACGTAGTTCTTGTTGAGTTCACTAGGTGGATTCAGAAAATTGTTCACGGCATAAAGAGAGACAAGTCATTTATAATTATTGGACCCAAAAATATTTTTTTTAATGGATCGCAAGAAAGCATTAACGCTTATATTGGGGATGAAAAGGAGTAAAAAAAAAAAAGACGATGGTAGGTTCGAGTCCTTGGGTTGCACAATAACCGACTCACTCGGCGTTAGCAATTCAGAGAGGTTTCGTGAAATTCCCGTGCGAAGAAACTTGTTGACGATTAATCAGAACGATAGATGGTCCAAAGACAACTTCACATGTTTAGGAAAGGAAAAATTGTTGGATTGCTCGAGTCGGATGGATCACAAGCCGAAATGGTACGAATTCTGAATGTGCCTCAGGTATGTTGTTCCAAGACTGCGGGAGAGGTTTCAAAATGCCGAAAATGTTAACTGACGACTAGTACCAGGTTGAACAAGAGTCGCAACCATTCGCCAAAACCGATATCTGGCGATAACTGCGCAACGTCAGAGTGACAATTGTTCCAGAGTAGTGAGTTTAATATTCATATTCGCCATTGCAGCACGAGTTTCCATACAAGTCTTTTACAGGAGACTCAGTCATGTTGGTCTCTATGCCAGCCGATTAGTTTCTATACTCCTCATATCTAACGCATAAATGAGCTCATTTTAACAAAAGTTTGGCCAGGACATGTGAATTAGACCACGTTTTAAGAGGCTTACCTTTAATAACACATCAATCAATAACTCCCGAGACTAACCCAGAGATGGCACTCGTAGTAAACCAGTAACCAGGTCTTTCTAGAGTACTAACCTTTGCTTGAAACGTGTCAAAATTTTAAGTCGATCGGACCAGAAACAGCTGAGTTATCGAGGTTGGAGTAAAGTCGTTTTGTATTTTGTTTAAAAAATGGAAAAAAACCGAGTTTCGTGTTCTGATAAAACATTGTTTCTTAATGGGTAAAAACACCGTGCAAGCGAAACAATGGATTGAAAAATGTTACCCGGACTCTTGTCCATCAAAAGCAACGATTTGTCGGTGGTTTGCCGAGTTTAAACGTGGTCGTACCGACACAAATGACGCGGAACGCTCGGGTAGACCTGTGGAAGCCGTTACACCGGAAAATGTGAGTGAAGTGACAAAAATTAGAATGAAAGATCGTAAAGTGAAGCTCCGTGAGATTGCTGAGATGACACAGATATCATATGGAAGTGTATTTACTATCCTTCATGAAAAATTGAGCATGAAAAAGGTTTTTTCCAAGTGGGTGCCGCGATTGCTTTCGATGGAACAAAAACAGCAACGAGTCCATGATTCAGAAAGCTGTTTATCGCTATTTACTCGCAACAAAAAAGATTTCTTGCGAAAAAAAAAAAAGATTTCGAAAAGCGTTGGAACGATTGTATCACCCTAAAAGGTGATTAACAAAAGGTGTTATGTAGATGAATAAAAAAAAAATTTGCAAAAAAAATGTTGTTTTCAATGTTAGTCTCGGGAGTTATTGATTGATGTGTTAAAACATGATAAAAGTTTTTACCCACAAGAAACAAAACTACATGAGAGATGTTTTTAAAATTACAATATTTGGTGATAATATGACCAGATTTCTTCATATTTCGTGTAATCTCATTCGGAAAAATAAAGATTACAAATAAGCTCTTGTTTTTGAATTGTAAGTTAATTTTTAAAAAGCTGGTGCTGTCAAACGCTATCATGGTTTAAATTAAAATATATATATATCAAAAATTTCTATCAATATTTTGCAATTCCACAGAGTTGTATTTTTTAATAACACAACTAAAGATATGCGCGCACACAAACATGTCTTCGAATCATATTGCTTTAAATATAAATATCATTGTATTATCAGTGAATATGAAAAGAGTATTTCTTAGCAAACAAATTTAAATAATTCGAGATAAAAACCAACGTTTTTATATAATGACAAAGTATATTAAGTTTTATACATTAAATTCAAAACAAACACGTGATAAACACATAAAAAAATTTAATTATAATTTCAATTTAATCGATCATTTATTGAACATTTTTTGCTGAAAAATTTTACAACACATACAAGCCTTTCCTTCTTAGTTTCCATATATTTTTAGATTACCAGATCTAACCGCGTGGAGGTGAGGTGAGGCTAATTTGAGTATGACTGGCTAATTGTAGATAAATCTACATGTATTACGCTTCATACTCTTCTAGACTCAAAAACGTGGACAAAACACAAATGAACTTTATTATTTTTTAAGGAACATAAAAATATTGCACAAAAATAAGAATAATTTTTTTAAAAAAAAAAAATTCTGAAATTATATTAACAGACAAATATTTATTATATAATGCCTTATTAATATTTTCATAGTATTTTTCTCATACTTAAGGGATATTAGCCTATATTGCACCACATCCTTCATCAATCTATCTCATAATTAAGCAATGGATACAATAAATTCTTTTTCAGGTTAAGTTATTTTTAGCAATTTGGGTAGACTAAAAAATTACGAATGGAGCAAATAAAAGTTATGTACCTAATAATTTTTGCTAATTCATGATTTCTAGTCGACATGCCAATCATTTAAATTCTACTTTCTTTGTACTTCTCGAAACGCTGTACATCAAATTCTAGAAAACATAATTTTTAACTTTAAAATTTATTTAAAAAGAGACATTTGTAAGCGTATTAAAAAATTCATAATATATAATCAAAACATGATTTTGAAAATTTGTAAGTCATTCTATTAAAAATGAGAACCAGAATTCAGAAAAAATTATTGTGATATGACATGGCGCCAAATATTGGAATCTTTATTGCGAATGAGTACTGACTAAAAGTCAGCAACCCTTACTACCTCCCCTTTGTGAGTAGAAAATATTTACGATACCTCATGTGGCGTATGGGGAATTCCCGGTGTTCCCAGAGGGGGAAAGAATTTTTTCCTCAATCCTAAAAGCGCTGAGTGGAAAGGATATTTTGACTTATTAAAATTATTGAAATATTAGTTAAAACTTGTCGCAAATGTCTAAATATTGCATTGTTAGACGAGTAAGAACGATTCCCAAAGTTTCAGACCTCTACCTTGATGGGAAGTTGGTTAAATTAACGATCGAAAATTTGATGACACACTCACTAAGTGAAATTCAGAAAAACGTTGTAAAAATACTCAAAGTCAGAAGAATTTGTCAAAGAAGAAAATGCCAAATGAAGCGTTTTCAAACCATTTCATCTCATTTCAAACATGAACTATAGAGAATTTGGCATGAAAGAAAAGTTTACCCGTTATTGAGACCCATGCTGTGAAAAAGAATTTCCAAGCGAATAAAATGCGCTGTATGGAAAAAAAAGAGCAAGACTCAAAAACTAAAACTTTCGGCATGGATTATACAGCAGACTCTTTCTGTTTTTAAGCAAATAATAGCAGCTTTTTCGTATCATAACTAATGCACAAATCATAAACAAAAGTTAACTGGATATTAATGAAATAGATTTGAATTATATGTAATGCTGAAAGAGCAGCAATGAATTTGTATGCATAAAAGCTGGAAGTTATTCTATACAGATGTTTTAGTCTACCTCTCATATTTTACAGACGTATTATTTATTTAAATTTTTCTTAAGGACAGACACACCATTTACAGAAAAAGAAGAAATTATCTTAAAAGAAATTTCAAAAGTCAGGCCAATTTCCGACCAGTCATAAGAGTGCGTGTTTTTATATTTATGTTGTACGTTCTACAATTCGTGTAAATAATTATATTTTGATATAAGAATAATATCAATTCATTTTGTTTAACGCTCCACCCCAAATTTACGCAAAATATACGAAAATGTGCATTATTATAAATATTGAATGAATTCTTGCGCTATTTAGTTATGATTCATGAGAGTGTGACACATGAATTCAACTCCGAACGTCCAGTCGCGTTATTAATTCTACAATCATATTGTCGCATAGGAAGTACACGTGAGTCTAAATAAAGAAGATAGGATTAAATACCAACAAGAGATTTCATTGATAAAAAAATAAGAGTAAATTAATTATAAATTGAGCATAAAAGAAATGAACATATAAATTAATTACAAATTACAACAATAGGAAGATGAAAACCTATTTCGAATTTACAGCTTTGGCAGAGATACACTTTGTCACGAAAGTAAGCATGTATTTCATGTCTCCATTCCGGAAAAGGAAGTCCAAAATTTTAAAATAAATACAAGATATGTATATCTGTGGAAGAATATATTGTTGATTGCAAATTACACTTCAAGAAAATGGAAAAAAAAACTTTGCCTTAATTTACTTCATAATTTTAAAGATAATTTTCTTAACTACCAGTAAAAACTTGCATCATAAAAGTATGTATGCAATCTGAAAATTTAAAGGTTGTAAGTCATTTAAAAGTCTAGATACGAATCTTTATGATCATGTTGTATTTTACGGATAGTTCTGAAGATTTTTCCGCAATTTGCTATGTTAAACGCTTAATAATTATTTAATTTACTAATGACCCCACAATGAAAGGACCTATCACAGAATCTGAAAGATTGAATTACAAAATTGCACAAGGAGAGCAAGTCTCAACGAGAAATCTCTAAGATCATCGGGAAAATTTTTGCTATAGTACTAAAAGTTATTGAAAAATTTCGTACTGAGGGTAATACTAGAAACAAGGTTAGATCTGGTCAACTACTCATATTCACTGATAGAGAAAGTCGGGGTATTATTAGAAAAAAATAAGGAAAATCCAAATATTAGTGCACCAAAATTAAAATCTGATAGACCATAGTAAAGATTAATGAAAAATAACAGCTCAACTTGACTCGGAGTTGAAGATCAACTCAACTTGACGGGCAGAGCAGGAAGAACGGAACGCTAGGCGAGCCAGTGAGGGAGAAAGCAAGGAACAGGAGAACAATGGCGGAAGAACTAGCAATGTCTGATAATTCTGTAGATGTCTAATATTATCTCAATTATTGTGTTTCGTGCTGCATTAATGTTTAAATTAAAGTTTTGCAGTTAAGAAAAAAAAGTCTGAAATGACTTATTAATTTTTTTTTATAATCACTCTCACCGCCTTACAACAACTCGATCAAATGGAACGTGTTTTACTACCATCTATAAAACCATTTAAGTAAATCAAGCAATTCCGAGACAATTCGCTATGTGCTACGAAAGGCAGGATACCATGGTCGGAGTTCGTAAGCAAAGTAATCGCAAAAAGAAATTTATCTTTGGAAAAGAGAATGTAAAACAAGACCAGATTTTCTGGAGTTATATAATTTTTTCGTATGAGAGTAAATTAAGCATCTATGGATCAGATGGACATCAAAATGCGTGGAGGAAAGCAAACGCAGAGTTCGAAACAAAAAAACAGGAGAAGAACAGTTAAACAATGTGGTGGTTCAATTATAGTTTGGGGTTGCATGTCAGTGGCTGGTGTAGGGAATTTAGTAACAATTGATGGAATAAGGAATCAAATCAGTTATCTGAATATTTTAAAAGATAATCTACGTCAAAACTCTGCAAAATTAGGACTTCAGAAATCGTTTATCTTTCAGCAAAATAATGATTCAAAACATACAGTTCGAAATGTACAAGAAAAGCTGCTCTACAATTTTAAAAAACAACTCAAAAACCTTTTCATACTAACCCCATTGAACACTTGTGGGATTACTTGATATACAAATTGGGAAACAAGGTAGAAAAAAATGATTTCAGAAGAGTACTCAAGTGGGACAGCGAGCTGCAGAAGTTTCGATGTCGAACGTGCAGGCGATTCCACTTGTTCATTGCCTAAAAGACCTACATGACAAGGTATCCAGCACAATTTTATAACATAACCCTCTTCTATATAGTCGGCAATGTCAACCACAATAGGATGACTACGATCGTCAAGATGTACTATTGTTTCCAGGAAGCTCCTGCTGTCAGTATATATGACAAACTTTCGAGAACTAGATTTCTCGACTAAACCGAGGGCAAAATTATTGGCGACTGCTTCGACAGTGTAGGTACTGAAAAAGATTCGAGCTGGTAACTGTGCCTGATGTCCTTTGAAACGACACCACAGCCGACATATCCAGTTCCTTTCGATCCGTCCTTATAAACTGGAATAAAATCCATATACTGACAGCGAAGGAAGGCGAAAATACTCTGGAAAACAATTGGACATGTGGTGCTCTTGCTGAATGAAGCAAAGTTGTTATGATATATAAACCTTGGCATATTCCGAGCTGGAAATTTAATAAAATTTCGTTGCTGAACATCCAAGTCATGTAACCCAAGTTTTTCGATGAATTCCTTCACCTTCTCAGAAAAAGGCTGGATGAAAGAAGATCGCGCATCGTACAATCTCCGTAAAGATGGGCTGATATTAATATTCTGTAATGAGTGAGATGAAACAGATGAGATTTTGAAATGATAATAGAGCGACAGTTTCAGGCGCCACGAAGCCAAAGGCAGCTGGTTACAAAGGACATAGAGACTCTGCACAGGTAACGTTCGAAACGCACCACAGTAGATTCTCAGAGCATTATGGTGGACATGGTCAAGTTTCCGCAAGGTAGTTTTGCAAGCAGATACATCCGTAGTCGATCCGAAACAGAATCATCGACTGGTACACACGGAGTAAAGAATATCGATCCGCTCCCCAAGTGGTTTTGGACAACACCTTCAAGACGTTGAGGGATTTCACACGTTTCTTCCGAAAATGTAAAATGTGCGGAAGGAAAGTGAGTTTGCGGTCGAAAATTACTCCGAGGAAGCGGACGACGGGAATAGATGTGTCACGGTTGTAGATATCTGGATCGGGATGGAGACCCCGTTTCCTGCAGAAATGCAAACAACTGCTATTGCTGGCAGAAATACTATGCCCATTCGCGTCACACAATATAATCAGCTTATTAGCAGCGGTCTGAAGTCGCCGCTTGATTAGATGCATGGATGATCCTTCCCAGGAAATCTGCAGATGGTCGACATACAATAATCCGTGAATAGATGGCTGAAATTTTGAAAGAATAGATGATACATGACAAATGAAAAGAGTCGGACTTAAAATACTTTCCTGAGGAATTCCTTGAAACTGGATAAAAGAGTCAGATAAAACATTTCCTACACGTACTCGAAAATTTCTGAAGGACAAAATCATTTGAATAAAAAAAGGCCAATTGCCTCTCAGACCATAACGTATAAAGTGCACAGTATCCCATAGCACCATGTACGGTCATATGCCTTTTCGATATCAAAGAAAATAGAAACCAAATGATTCCTCCTTAAGAAAGCGGAACGAATATGTTATCTACTGTGGATCTTCCTTTACGGAAGCCACACTGAAACGGATGAAAGCATTGTTTCTTTTCCAATTGATAAAAGAGACGGGCATTGACCATACGTTCCAGCGTCTTACAGAGGCAACTCGTCAAAGTGATAGGTATATAGTGAAGAGAATTCTTTGGATCCTTACCAGGCTTCATCATAGGAATAACGATTGCTTCCTGTCACTGACTAGGAAACACATGCTCCCTCCATATTCGGTTGAATAGGTAAAAGAGACTGACAAGTGAATCCTCACTCAAATGGCGAAGCATATCGTACATTATACCATCAAAGCCTGGACTGGTATTGTTAGCCAAGGACCGAACCTTTCTCAATTGCCACATGTCAAAGTCACAGTTATAAGGGAAATGTTGCCCACACCTGAAGTTGATAGGTGTCTGCTCAGTACGATTCTTAGTCGCTAAAAATGTAGCGCTGTATGAATCGGAGCTTGACACACTAGCAAAAGAGTGGTCAATGACATTGGCCACTTCGACAGGTGAAGAATGCACAGTATTTGCAGTTTCCAGTATCGGGATAGAAAATTCCAGATACAGGGAGTTTGCAGCTTTTACCTTTCTCCATAAGTGTTGACTTGTGGTAGACGATGTGATCGAAGAGATATACCTGATCCAAGATTCTCTCTGACTATGTGGCCTTACTCTGCGAGCAAACGCCCTTGCCCTTTTAAGGGCTATGATGTTTTCGGTTGTGGGATATCGTTTGAAGATACCCCATAATTTCTTTTGTTCCAGGTAGGATGATTGACATTCCTTATTCCACCATGGTTTACTCATCTTCCTCTGTGATGTTCCACTCTTCGGTATCGCTGCATCAGCAGCGTCCACGATAGAGGCAGTGACATTGTGGACAGTGTCATTAACATCTCGATCTTGAACCATTGTACCGGTAATAACCACTAACCGTGTGAAAAAATCCCAATCTGCCCGGTTAAAGCGAGTGGGGGGACATAATCGCACCCCACTATCATGAACCTGGGATATCAGGAGAAGAAAATGATCACTACTATGTAGATCATTTAGAACCTCTAAATTCAGCGAAGGTAGCAGTGACGGTGAACATATAGCTAGATCAAGGGAATGAAATATCCTAGTGGGAGCATGGAAATGCGTGTTCTCGTCGGTGTTCAGCAGACAAAGACTGTGATCAGAGATCAATTTCTCGATCTGACGACCTCGAGAATTTGTACCATCATAGCCGCATGGAGGGCTGTGTCCATTAATGATTAAGTAGAAAAATTCTACATTTTTCAAGTTAAGAAAAATTGTTTTTCGGAAACTTCCGATATGAAATTAAATATTACAGCAAAAATCAAACCTGTTGGCTTGCTCTGAAAACAGACCTGAACTGAGGATAAAAGAAGGATACATTTATCACGAATATTCAGGATCGGTTAAAGTACGGGTAGCAAATCTTGTACTCATTAACAGAACATTCAGAAAAAACATCAGTTGTACAAAACAGAGGGAAAACTAATGAAACCACTGTTGTTGACGATTTCCTGCCCCCTCCAAAATGTATTTTATAGTAAAAAGTAGAGCAATGAGTTTTTCGTAACTATCCTCTCCCCTTACCCATCCATTTACATTTCATTTTCAAGAGCTATTTCTTCCCCTCTGACTACTGAGATTAAGCTGAGGACCAAGTAATAAAACAAAATCTATGTTCTACCATATCTTCCTATATATTTCTCTCTTCTTAAACACCTCATTATGATGGAAAAAAATTAATAAATAAAATATTAATATAGTAAATTAAAAACTATAATTAGCAAAACAATATTATATTAAAGAAAAAAAATTAAATAATTGTAATAAATAAAATTAATAAAAAAGATTGTAATAAGAATAGTAATACATATTAACTTCCAAGTCTTATGATCCACATAGATATTATAGTGTGTTACGGTAAAATCTTTGTTGTAACTGTTAACTACGGCTGAAAAGGAACTCAATCCATAAACATCTCGCTACTCCCATAAACATCAAAAATGAACAAAAAATGCACTTAAAGTACAGACCAAAAAATTCGCTATTAAAAAAAAAATTCAAAGATCAGAATATCTATAAATAACTATTAAAAGAAAAAATAAATTTATAAATTAAAACATCTAAAACAAACTTTAAAAAGTCCTATATGTCAAGCATTCAAGTGTTCAGGACATGCAATCATTGGCATTCCAGTAAAGTAGGCAAACATAAATACCAAGTTGTAATATGGGGTCAAGCCCCTTGAAAGCAGGTAAGTGTTCTCTGTTCATACTATCTGTTTTGCAGATAGGACATAAGCTATTGGTCATTATGCTTATTCTTTTTAAATGTTCTGCTAGGCAGTTATGTCTAGTTTTTCATCTAAAATATACCACTACCTCTTTACGTGATCTATGACTGATTTCCTTCTAGTTTTCCGTAATATTTTCCCAAGATTTATCATGCATTTCTTAAAATGATCCATTTTGTAGTTTAATATGAATTTCTCAAGTATGCATCTTTTAAGGGAACCCATTGGAAAAATCGTCTCATCCATATGTAGTTTTGTGCCTCTCTTAGCCAGTATGTCCACTCTTTTAATTTCATCTATGTCCACATGTGATGGTATCAATTGAAATTCTATAGTTATGCAGTTCATTATTAGTTCTCGTGCAAATTCTTTTAGTTTACTAACGATTAAAGGTTCTAAGAGGTGGTGGAGTGCAATTGTCTCTATGGCTGATCTAGAGACGACAAGAATAACAGCCTTTTCAAAATAATCACAATCTGTATTGCAGATCGGTTACAGCGAAATAAAAATCACGTGGACTTCAGCATCGAAGTTAGATAAGTATTTAACCACTGGGGCATATTGTGATAAAAAATTTCAGTTACCTGCTCCCGCGGCATCATTGATTTTAGATCCATCAGTATAGACCCAAATCCGTTCTTGCTAAGCATAATTAATATCCACCAAAGGCATTTATTCTCAAAAAAATATCTAGTATGTCATTTTTTTTTTCTATTTCCATCAGAATTTAAATTTAAAGGAATTTTCAAAAAATTCAACAGGTTGGATACAATATTAGAATTTTCAATAAGAACATTTATATCTATGTCCCTAAAAATCCCCTCATTAACCTCGACTCCGAAGGTCTGGGTTTTAAGAAGTCTCTTTTGCTAGTCATTCATTCAGTTTGTTCGCAGGGAAGGTTTTACCCTAACAAGAACATTAACTACTTGTTTCTTTATCTTGACAGCAAAGGGGGGATTTAAAATATAGAACTAAAGAGCTGATATTGGGTTTGAAAAGACAGCTCCTGTTATTAAACGAAGGAATTTGTTCTGAGTACTCTCCAAAATGTTCACCTTATTTTGGGAGTCTAAATAAACGTTTCACTGCCATATTTATGAAATTCTTTTATATAAGTATTGCATATAAGGCTTAGAGTACCCTAGGTGAAACGCCATTTTGCACAGCAAGTCTTTATAAAATAGATAATTTCTTTTCAACTCTAGTCTCAGTGTGTCTGATATGTTCCGAAAAATTTAATTTTCTATCCATTGTAATTCCAAGGTATTTAATTTCATAACTTTCACTTAGTTTAGAGCCATCAATATGCAAATCAAAATCTGGTAAAGCCTGTCTCAAAGTAAAAAACTGATATGTAGTCTATGATTGTTAATGATTATTCATAGCCCATACTTGGAGGACTTCCAAAGCTTCATTTATACAGTTCCAAAGATACAATCCCTGCTTCTGGAAATCTTTATGGTTATTTGATTCCGTCCACATGACCAAATCGTCAGCAAACAAAATCCCCTGGATATTCTAAACATCTTTCAATCTCTTGATAGGATCATGAAGGTATAAGTTGAAAAGTATGGGCTATACTTACCGATCCCTGTGGTAGGCTGATCTTCAGACTTTGACTCTCCAAGATTCCATCTAGTCATGACCCATCTTTGCGCTAGAAATCTTTCAATCCTGCTTAGAATCTCCCCCCCCCCCCCTTCCCTGACCTCTTAAATTACATGAGTTTTTCCCTACAAATAGTATCATAAGTACCCTGGATATCCACAAATAAGGAGCTCTTCCGAGAATTGAAACCTGATTTGATGGTATGAAAAAATTTCGTGCTAAAATTAGAAGTAGACATACCATTTCAAAAACCTGCTTGATCTTTTTCAATGATTTCCGCAGACTTCAAGAAAAAGTTTAGTTTATTAGTCAATATTCAATTAAACGTGTGACATTGGGCTATTCGCGGTTTCTCTTCACTAACCTTGGGGACTTTTCAATTGAGATTGATTGCTTTCGCTAAACAACCTTTGCCCAACCAAAAATGAAACGTGATGAAGAATGTAATATGCAAAGCAGTTAGGAATGAAGTGAAGCGGTTAAATTAAGAAGTATATAAACTCCATCTGAAGGAGTAGAGAAGAGAGGAGAAGGAGGATCAGAGAGGCGTTGCAACGAGAGGAGGTGGAATCTAAATGTTATAGTATTGGAAAGCTGACTTAAGGATTAGAGTTGAGGTCTGAGTGTAAAACACTCGGATTGAGAATTATTTTAGTGTTTTCAGCAGTTGTTCCAGATTCAGTCTAACAGTTGGTAAGAAGCTGTTAAATTATTATTGGTGGGTTGAATTAAAGTATTAGTAAACTTGACCTGGAGAGCTATACCATTATTGTCTTAGAGGATATATATTAATAAATGTTGAAAGTGGTTTTGGTGGTTCTGTAATTATTGGTATCATATTGTTTAATATTAGATATTAGTGATGGCACAAGATAACATCCGAGGTAATCGGATGTCATAAACGCTTCTACCAATACTGAAGTCAGGGAAATAAGTCTTACGGAATCTAAGTCATCGATTTCTTTTCCTTTTTTAGATTCCTTCTGTTAGGTCACACTCTCTCTATATATATATCTTGTTCAAATTTACAATCGTTAATAAAATACTTTATTATTCATTCACTCAAGTTCAAATACATATTTTTTTCAACTTGTAAAGGATGACACTTAATGTTAATACAGTTTTTTAAATATTAATTCATTTCATTAAATTTAATTGGTGAAAATGTAATTTGGCCGAACCACTTGGCGCGATTTCAAAAATTGCCAAACTTGCAGATTGTTTTTCTTTTTTTTTTTGGTTGAACTTTAATTCGACGAAGCGGACCAGGAAGGCCACATTTGGCAAAATACTGTCAAATAATTCATATCCCCAAGAGCGGTTAGGCTAAATTGCATTCCAACCATTTAATTTAACTGTAGAATTAAGAAACAAGTTTTAATTCTTCTATTGTGTCATTTATCTTGCAATGGCAAATTTCGTAGATCGCCGACGTAGTATCTTCGTGTCTTCGGATCGAATCTCGTCAAAGCATATATTTTTTTTTTTTTATTTTATTCTCAAATAATTAATTTCAGTTTTATAAGGGAGAAAAAAAATTCCTGACATAAGGTATTTAGCAGGATATAAATTTATTAATAAATACCGTCAATGACGAAGCGTGTAGATGTTTGGGGGCAAAATATTCTTTTGCCATTTAATATTGTGATTCTGTCAAATGTATATTTATATTAATTGTAATTATTTAATAAAAAGTAACTAAAGTAAAAAAAAAATTCTTTGTTGACCTAATTAGGAATTTATTTTTTAAAAAAATCTTTTTATATTACTTCTTTTGAATAGGAATGACAATGGAACTTACCCATTCCGTTGGGATACTGGTCTTCTCATTCCAAAAAGTATTATAGAACAGCAAAAGGGTATTGTGGGACTCTGAAACAAGATGTTTTAGGAACTCAGGAAATATATTATCTAAACCAGGTTGTTTCTTGACTTTTAAATTTCGTTTCATATACTGATGTAAAAATAAGGTAAACAAAAATGTGTGGAAAAAAACTAATACTTTTCATAACTTACACACCCTATCTCTTCACTCTCTTTTCCTATTTCATGTCAAATCATATGTGTTATTAATACACACCAATAAGAGGACAGGTTAATTTTAAGAAATAAACTTTCATAATTTTAAACAAAATCAGATTGAGCAATGTGTCTTAAGGACTCGTGCACACGAATAATTTTATTGTTGTTTCTGTTATAACAATTCTCGAGACCATCTCTACGGGGAGAAAACTGTTTTCTTCTTATCATTCAGCATTTTGTCCCACTTTTGATTAACAATTATTATTCTTTAATTTAATGTTGTTCTGCATATTATAATTTTTAATTTTACGATTATAATATTTTATTTATTAATTTTTTTTTTGTCATAATGAGGTGTTTAAGAAGAGAGAGAAAGATATAGGAAAATATGATAGAACATAGAAGTTTTTTTATTACTTGTATTGTAAATGGATGTTGTTTTATTGTAATTGGATGGGTAAGGGGCGATAAACAGAAGAGCAACTAATTCTGAACAGAAGGCTGAGATCAAAGCTTCATTTTTAAATTTGTCAACGAGCTTAACTGTAACTGAGACGTTTACGAAATGTACAATATTTGAAATTGAGATAAGGAATGGTTAAAATCACATGTCCGTGGAGAAGGTACTTGTATTGTTAAATGTAAATTATAGTTTTACGATTTGTAGCATTTTTTAAAAAACAACGCTTTAAGTAAAGTGGGAATTGTTTTCCTTTTTTTAAAGTTGTGATTCCTGGGAACGAAGTATGTACAAATCCAAATTCGAATACCTTCAATCTTATAACAAATATATGAGATTTAGTAGGTATTTAATTTTAAAATCTTTGGTTCCAACTACAATTTCCAGAGAAATCTGTGATGAACTCGATGATTTAAAAGTTCCTGAATATGATGGAATTATAGAAACTGTGGTGAGACTGTGTAAAATTTTTTACAACGAGTTTGAATCAATCATAGAAAACAGCGATTTGGATCTCGCAATGTTTTGTGTGTCTCGAAGTGTGATGTTGAGTGGTGAGCCATTATTCATCAGTTTTTTGTTAGTTGCTTCATTTATAAATTTTTCAATTTTATATAACTTTATTGCCTGTAAATGCTTCCAAATCCTTTGCCTGAGTGAATTTTGCTTCGATATCCTCCACAGAAGATTATTTCATCCAGTTTTCAGGTACGAAAATGTGTACGAGGAATTACTTAAATTCTGCAATGCATTTAATGAAGTTACCTCACCGGATTCAAATGATTGGCTAAATATACCCTATTGGAATTTTTTTAGAAATCTGGTGCATAATTGTTCTAATGCGTCTAATAAAAGTTTTTCTTTGAATGGCTCGGAAAAAAAAACTTTGGAAAAAATATGTGCCATGATTAACAATATTGATAATGATCAATCGGTTTGGTCTTGTGAAGTGGATAAATTGACCTCAAGTCACGGAAACACAAATGAACTCCTTTGTGCTGTATGTGGAAGTAAATGTTATAACTACTTGAGTTTTTTAAGAGATTTTCTCTGATGCAACTCTAAAAACATATTTCTATTGGAAGTGCCAAAATATAATCAGTCTTTCACTGTATGAACATTATACCAAAATCAACAATAATGGACAATATACTAACATCTGTTGAAAAATGTTAGTTTCTCTACCTTAATTTGTAAATAGATGTTATAAATTCCTAAATTTGCCTACTTCTTGGCGCGTTTTTAAAATATCGCCAAAGTGGCGCCAAATGCGGAATTCTCTATGTCTTAAGTCGGAATCGAGATGGCGTTTTGACCGTTGGACAAAAAACATGTCAACTGTGAAGTATAGAAAAACATGAGCCGAAGCGGTAGAAATGGCGAAGTTTTATCGGATAGACAAAAAACGTATTAAATCAGCGTTTTGTAAAACTCCTTACAGTCTCTTAGAATATTGTAATTTATTTTTATCTCGAAATGTTTGTCATAAAAGTTTGCTTTGAGCACTTTTTAGATTCCTTTTCCTATTTTAGGAGTTGAACAGATTTTTTTTTCCTTAAGTAATAAGTACTACCAAATATGCATTATAAAAAACTTAATTGCTACCAGCTTAAATTCATAACGATTTTTTACAATACCTAATTTGCACTATTATAACTTCTATCATCAAGTAAAAATGTATTTCTGCATACGATTTTTTCCAAAATATATTTATAATTCATCCTCCCCCCCCCCCTTAAAAATCTAATTTAGGGGTTCTGCGATTTGTAAGATCACTTGAAAATGCATCCTGTTTCAAAGGATTACTTTTAAAAATCTGTATAATTATATGTATTGAGAACAAACATTGCAACTTATCCCCATTAAAAAAAACCTGTTACCAAGATTTTTTCAAATAAGATCCAACATTAATTTTACTAAGAAAAGGTAAGAATAAAAAATTTTTTGCAGCATGTGTCAATAACAAAACCAGATCTGAATTGTGTTATTTTGGTATGATATTTCATTTTTTAATTATGTTGTATAAATAAATATTGTTGGTTTCAAGTTGTTAATGGTTATTTTTAAATATTGCTCATGAACATCAAATATATTATGAGTTGAAAAATATATATTCTGTATTTTTAAACTGTGATGTGATATTAACTCAAACTTGTGTAACAATGTAAAATAGGCTTTTTTTTGTGTGTGTCACAAATTTATTAATTTATACTACTACTTAACTTCTTTACTACACCTGAAACATTAGAGAGAACATCAAAATTATTCTTGACAATTTTTTTAAGTATATAATTATTCATGATAGTTAAATAGTGCCCTAAAATTGAATTAAGAAACCTTGTTATGCTGATTTGCTTGATTTAATTAAAAAAATTTATTTTATACTGATGCTATTCTTTTACCCATCCCATCTGTCATCTTAAATGTTATTATTCTATCAAATTGTAAGTTTCGACTTAAATTTGAGTTCAGGCAAAATAATTGAAATAGTTAATTGTATATTAAAATAAAGTTAATTTAAATAAAGCTCCAGCTAAAAAGGGGTTTTTTTTTTTTTTTTGCCAGTCTCAAGCTAGCAATTTCTATTATATGTCAATGAATATGCTTACCAGAATATGTTACGTGTATAACCTTCAAATATTCCATCAATCAGCCAGCTTTGGATCTTATCTTAACAAATCCATGAGACATAGGATTTTTATTCTTATCACATTATATCCCTTATTATTATTGGAACCGTGTCCCTCCAATCAATTATATTGTTTTTAAATAATTTTATTCTGTCTATTTACTCTCTACATCCAAAGTTTAATTTTCATCTTCACATTTCAGTTGACCAGAAAGAAGATGGAAACTTAAATATAAAGTTAGACAGAATCCCTATATGTTTGTTAAAGAAAGTTTCTCGAATAGTGCATGTTACATACTTTTAAACTAATAGATATCTTTTGAATGCCTAATATGTGAGAATAGATTCGAGGCAGTTTAACAACAAATCACTTAAACCCTTTACCAAAACAGTATATATTCACTGTTGAAGCAGAGCTTTAATGAAAGAAAATAATTGTTCTATGAAGGTTCTTGATTTCCCATTGACCTCCCCTTTGTAAATGAAGCCCCTGTATGTTATATAGAGGAATTCATTTAATTTTTGTAAGCACTCTAATATGTCAATTTTTATTACCTGTTAATATTTCATTAAATAATAAAATGATTGTCACAATTCGTAAATTATACGTAATAATTTGCACATATATACTTATCAATATTTTAATTGATGGATACATTTATACTTTCATTTCTTTAATATTAGAGTCTTTTCTAATCATCTGTATTATAGGTATAAATAAAATAATGTAAGTTTTTGAATCATAATTGCAGATGCACAAATTTGACCTTCTGTATAAAGGGGCTTGGATGTAAAAAACGATTTGGAGCCCTAAATTTTGTGTAATGTAAAAAGAAAATTACAAACACAAACATATATTACTAATGTATGTTTATTTAATGCATGATTTTGTTTTTCCTAATATATTAGTTATTTTAGAAAAATATTACAATTTTATTCAATTTCTTTTTTGATGCTCAGTATCGCAAGTGCATTTAAGCATTCTGCACACATGCTTGAGTAAAAAATTCAATTTAGGAAGGGATACTCAGGAATTTCCTGAATCAAATAATAAAAACTAACCACTTGCATAATCAGGAATTAGTTTGAGAAGATTGTTTAAATTCATAGATCTATTGTAATAATATTTATGATTTATCAAATTTTACACCAAGCTGACAACCATACGAATATTGCCAAGGTTTCATGTGCAAGAACACATTATTTTATTGTGTTGGGGGTCTACTCAATCATGGCGCCTTGGAGCATAGCATCTGCTACGACCACCAAATGGCTGGTCCTGCAGATGTGTAAAATTTGTACATTGACTTTTAAATGTAGGACACAATATGATCAACAAAACAAGTGCTTGTCAACTTTTTATTTTTTCAATGTGGCTTGTAATTCTTCACACATACACTGTAAAATCAAAGTTACTATAGTTGAAATTTAATTAGGATATGTTGAACTTATTAAATAATTTATTTATTCAAAATGAAGGGTTTTTTCTTTAATGATTAATTATCCATTTTTACTTTTGATTACTAATATTTTGGTAATGCTGTTTTCAAATATTTGAATGAATTAAAATCCTGGAATAATTCCTTTCACTGAGTATCATAATTATTAAGATGATAATATACAAATTTGAAAAATTCATTTTCACTCGATAGTTACTTAACAAGTATTGTATTTTACATATTTTCCACTATTAAAACATTTAATTGACAAGATGTGTTTCCATTCAGCTTAAGGGATGGAAAGCCTTTAATATCGCCCACCCACATTTTTTTCCAAAAAATACTGCCAAGTTTGGCGATAAATAATTTGTATCAACCCATACCATATTTGATTGGATGGCACTCCAAGCAATACCCAAGTTTTAAGAAATAGTTTTTTATATGAAAAAAAGAAAAATTTAATTTCCAAAATAACAAAGTTCTACAGTTGTTTCAATAAAAATATACAATACTATCATTAATAGATCAGGTTCACAATATCTTGTGAATTATTTTCTAAATGATGAGTAAAATATTTTGTATCTGTATGTAAATATTTTTACAATTAGCACCTAAATGCAAATATATCTGAAAAATGTTGTCCATATTCAACTTAAAGGGAAAGAAGATTTTTTTGTTTAAAAAAATTCTTTTATAATTCAATCAAATGATTGAAATATCATTATTAGGTATATATATATATATTAAATTCTAAGCTGTATGAATAAATTTTAAAGCTAAATGTAACAAAAAGAAAGAATCTTAAACTTCGTATTTTATTTTTACCATTATGTCCTAGTACTCTGCAAAATATCTATAAATTTGTAATATGTTTATTTATTTTTGGAACATGGAATTTCATAGGATATTTGATGGTAACCCTTTTTTTAAAACACGATACTTGGTTTCAAATTTGGCAGGTGGGCCATACTATAGTTATTCTAAGGGATAAATAACATTATTATGAATTGTAAGGAACGGTACAACAACTTCAATAAAACAGTTTTGATAATTTTTATTCAGTATTTTATTACAGAAACAATAATTGTGTTTGAAATTGTAAAAAATTCATTCGATCATTAGTTCCAAACAAAAAGTAATTTCTTATATTTCAAAAATGTTTCTGAAATTAAAGTATTTCTATTGATATAAATTCTATGCTTTTTTTTTTTTTTTTTTTTCATTTTGTTATGTACTTTTTAACAGAATTTTTTTTTAAAATTGTATAGTAATTTAATGCTTATTCATCTTACAGGATTTTATTAAAAAAGTTTGCTCATCTTCTACAATTTCATTTTGGGAAAATGTGATCATTGAGAGTCGTTTGAAAAACTTTTTGGCATCTCTAAAATTTTTTTCTTTGTATGCAATAATTATCAAAGCAATTTAAAACTCTTGCTAAAATTTATATATATATATATTGCTGTGAAATTTAAATATTTATGTCCCTGAAAACTCCTTAACTACTTAATCATTGTAGAAAGGAAATCATTAGTTCATAGCAAAAAATATAGGATTTGTTTTCAATATCCTGCACTAATATGAGATTAGTTTTAAAAGTCCCATATTGTTTAAACTGAAAACTAGAAATTTGAAATGAGTCATTTCATCACCTTAAGGAAGCCTGTTTGGTATTATACATATTTTAGTGTATTTGTGCAGTATTATATTATCTCGTGTGTGTTTCGTGTTTTTGAAATGATATATTTTAATTTTAACAAATATTTGGTGCAGCATAGCCTACCTTAGTTCTTGCGCCAGAAAACCTCACAGTCACTCACTTGTGCAGTTTTTTTTTTTTTTTAAACGTTTTTCTGAATTTCACTTGGTGTGTGTGTGTGTCATCAAATTTTCGATCGTTAATTTAACCAACTTCCCATCAAGCTAGAAATCTGAAACCTTGGGAATCGTTCTCACTAGCCTAACAATACGATATTTGGACATTTGCGACAAGTTTTAGCTAGTATTTTCTTCAATAATGCAGTTTATCCCAACCACTTGGCGCGATTTCAAAAATTGGCATCAAACTTGGCGATTTTTTTGTTTGGCTGAACGTTAAGTCCGTAAAACGGACCAGGGTAGCCACATTTGGCAAAATACTGCCAAATAATTCTTGTCGCCAAGAGTGATTGGGTTAAACTGCATTCCAACCATTTAATTTACAGAATTAATTAATTAATTTTAGTTACTTTTAACGTTTTTATGTATTTCACTTGGTTCGTGTTTCTGTGTGTGTGTCATCAAATTTTCTATCGTTAAATTAACCAACTTCCCATCAAGCTAGAGTTCTGAAATTTCGGGAACCGTTCTTACTTGCCTAACAATGCAATATTTAGATATTTGCGACCAGTTTTAACTAATATTTCAATAATCTTTCTTAATAAATTTTGCCACTATATAAAAACGTTGGTTTTTATCTCGAATTATTTAGATCTGTTTCTTGATCCAAACACAAAAAAAAAACACTAAAGAAAAGAGAAAACAATCTGAATGAAGAATAATTAATGCATTCATATTTTAAAGATGATATAATTTAATTGGAATACAAATGGTTTATTACTTTTATTCTGGAATTCCTTCGTGCATTGGCTCACACAGTAACAGTATTAATTTTTGATCGTTGTTAATTTGTATTCATAGACAATTTAATCAAGTTGATATTTCACATAAAAAGCCAGATTGATAAAATTTTAACCTTTCTGAAGAATGCAGCAAGATTGATATTTATATTCTGTAATTAAGTAAAATTATAAATATTTAGGTATAGAAAATTTTCAAATTTATAAAAATATACTTTTTTGTAAATTTATATTTAAAAAGCTTTGTACCAAGTTTGGGAATTTTTAGAAGTAACTGAAATGCGTGTATAAAGAATATGATGAAAAAGCAAAACTAGTTTTGTATTTTATTTGAATCTATCAATTAAATTTTTCCATTTGAATGGAGAAAAGAATATAAAAGATTTTTTAAAAAAAGTGATCCCATTAGATCTTGATGAAGTAAAGGAGTTTGTGTGCTTTGGTATCTTAAATAAATATATATTTTAGTGAGATTAACTATAATTCCTTAATATTGTAAATTACTTGCTTTGAATATTTTGTTTCCTGATGATTTCGATTATCAGAAATTTATAATTGTATTTCAAAAAATAGGCGATGTTTCCTTATGCATTTATTTTTTTTTTTAAAAAAAATGTATTATTCTCAATGTGTTTCAAGGCTTTACTTACGTTAATTCACATGTATCCCAATTTAAACTTTAACAGGGTTTAAGAAAAATTATAGTTGTCTCGAATCCTTATCCCTCAATAGGAATTCCTGAATTAACTCATTATTTTGAAGTGAATACAAACTTTTTTTTATAAATTTTTCTTCATAGAGTTATTTGTACACTAGAAGACACATTGGATTCTCGCATCTAAGCCACTTTCTCCTATATAAGAAAATTAAGAAATATTTATTTTCATAGTATTCTGAAATAAAGATCTATTTCGCTGGAGCTGCGATTGCGCTTTTCGCCTCTCCTCGCTTTTATTTTATTTTACTTTTTTTTTTGTGGGGGGGATGGGTTCGGAATTAAATATTCTTTCGATTTTATATGCCAAGAATTATGAACAAAAGTTTTTTGTTTTAATTTTTTCTGTTTCCTTGTCACCTAATTATCTTTCCCCACAAGGTCTTATCTTTAGGTAAGGAAAGGGCATCTCAAACCTGAGGCGCCCCAGTGATGTTTCTCTTTCCCATGGAGTTTACTTTTTCTTGTAAACACGGAAAACTTGGCTCCTCGATATCTTAGTGATCCATATCTATTTTCGAACTTCCATCGTGTGGACCATTTTTTTTTTTTTTTTCTTTTCCCCATTTTTATTAAACATCTAGAGCACAGTTGTATCTTATTTTTTGACACAGCATAGACATATCTGCCTGCCATTAAAATCAGTCACTCGCATTTAGTAATTTTCGTTCTTTTCCCCTTTAAGTATTAAAAAGTTTTCTTAGCGGGAAATATGCATAAAAAGGCAGTGCTCTACTTTACGTCACTGTTGCTAGACTCCCTGTGAGCCATTTTGTAAAGCACCATAGCAATAGTTCAGACTCACGCATATTGCAGCATTTTCTGTGATGAAGGAACCCCTCATATGCTTACTTTCTTTAGGTTGTTTTGGAAACAATGATTCCGAATTATGCTAATGATTGCTTCCCCATAAATTAAACAGTCTTTGGTAAACGCGGGTGAGGCGCCTCTGAGATACCGGAGTGAAAAATTTGATATTGATATAGGTAATAATTTTTGTTTTATTTTTCAAGACACCTTAACATATATATTTTCTTAAAAAAATGTCAATTAAGGAATGTTTTTGAGGTTTTGCTACCTTTTATGACATACTTTTTGTATTTACTTTGGATTCATTCCTATAAAAATTTTAAAAGTAAATTTAATTTCGTATCTTTAATGATGGTACACAGTTTTTGGCCTGTCTCGCATGCTTGCGGCAACTTGTGCCTGCAGATGCGATATTTGCGGCTCCTGTTTGGTTCCCTTTGGCCCATGCTTCTGGGTGGCAGGAGTTAGCCTGTACCTGTCAATCAGCTGGTAATTGCTTCTTATGGGTATTATTATAGCTATTTAAACATTATTGATTTATTGTTAATATTGTAGTTAGGGGTGCCTCGGGGGAACTGATAGATCTTCGTTCTGAAGCTGTAGTACACTTCAGTATATTTCCGGCCGATTCTCTGAGATGAGTGCCATACCTACTATTTGTCAGGTGACCGGCGGGCTTCTTCTCCATGTTAGCTACTTAGTGAGTGGAGACGCACTACAGTGAAGATAATAGATCCGTCATGATTCCCAAAACCTTGTGCCCTGAAGGAGGCCTTAATTCATCAATATCTTCTCTCACTCTTAAGCAACAAATATTTAAAAGCACAATTTCATCGTACTTTTTTCATTGTCAAGACCAAAGATACTTTAATAGCATTCTTTCCCTTCCTTAACGAAAATTCTATTACTAGTGTGAGTGACAATGGAGTTTAATGGTGCGAGAACCAAAACAGGGTATGCTGCACCAAACATTTGTTAAAATAAATTAAAATAATATGATTTTAAAAATACGAATCACATACAAGGTAACAAAAAGGTAAAAAGTAAAAACTTCAAATTTGGTGTAAAAGGCCAATTCGTTTTATAAAAGAAAATAAGTTGTAGTGGGG
>BMAW01039991.1:33856-86333 GCA_019974015.1 Nephila pilipes
TGTGTCATCAAATTTTCGATCGTTAATTTAACCAACTTCCCATCAAGCTAGAAATCTGAAACCTTGGGAATCGTTCTCACTAGCCTAACAATACGATATTTGGACATTTGCGACAAGTTTTAGCTAGTATTTTCTTCAATAATGCAGTTTATCCCAACCACTTGGCGCGATTTCAAAAATTGGCATCAAACTTGGCGATTTTTTTGTTTGGCTGAACGTTAAGTCCGTAAAACGGACCAGGGTAGCCACATTTGGCAAAATACTGCCAAATAATTCTTGTCGCCAAGAGTGATTGGGTTAAACTGCATTCCAACCATTTAATTTACCGAATTAATTAATTAATTTTAGTTACTTTTAACGTTTTTATGTATTTCACTTGGTTCGTGTTTCTGTGTGTGTGTCATCAAATTTTCTATCGTTAAATTAACCAACTTCCCATCAAGCTAGAGTTCTGAAATTTCGGGAACCGTTCTTACTTGCCTAACAATGCAATATTTAGATATTTGCGACCAGTTTTAACTAATATTTCAATAATCTTTCTTAATAAATTTTGCCACTATATAAAAACGTTGGTTTTTATCTCGAATTATTTAGATCTGTTTCTTGATCCAAACACAAAAAAAAAACACTAAAGAAAAGAGAAAACAATCTGAATGAAGAATAATTAATGCATTCATATTTTAAAGATGATATAATTTAATTGGAATACAAATGGTTTATTACTTTTATTCTGGAATTCCTTCGTGCATTGGCTCACACAGTAACAGTATTAATTTTTGATCGTTGTTAATTTGTATTCATAGACAATTTAATCAAGTTGATATTTCACATAAAAAGCCATATTGATAAAATTTTAACCTTTCTGAAGAATGCAGCAAGATTGATATTTATATTCTGTAATTAAGTAAAATTATAAATATTTAGGTATAGAAAATTTTCAAATTTATAAAAATATACTTTTTTGTAAATTTATATTTAAAAAGCTTTGTACCAAGTTTGGGAATTTTTAGAAGTAACTGAAATGCGTGTATAAAGAATATGATGAAAAAGCAAAACTAGTTTTGTATTTTATTTGAATCTATCAATTAAATTTTTCCATTTGAATGGAGAAAAGAATATAAAAGATTTTTTAAAAAAAGTGATCCCATTAGATCTTGATGAAGTAAAGGAGTTTGTGTGCTTTGATATCTTAAATAAATATATATTTTAGTGAGATTAACTATAGTTCCTTAATATTGTAAATTACTTGCTTTGAATATTTTGTTTCCTGATGATTTCGATTATCAGAAATTTATAATTGTATTTCAAAAAATAGGCGATGTTTCCTTATGCATTTATTTTTTTTTTAAAAAAAAATGTATTATTCTCAATGTGTTTCAAGGCTTTACTTACGTTAATTCACATGTATCCCAATTTAAACTTTAACAGGGTTTAAGAAAAATTATAGTTGTCTCGAATCCTTATTCCTCAATAGGAATTCCTGAATTAACTCATTATTTTGAAGTGAATACAAACTTTTTTTTATAAATTTTTCTTCATAGAGTTATTTGTACACTACAAGACACATTGGATTCTCGCATCTAAGCCACTTTCTCCTATATAAGAAAATTAAGAAATATTTATTTTCATAGTATTCTGAAATAAAGATCTCTTTCGCTGGAGCTGCGATTGCGCTTTTCGCCTCTCCTCGCTTTTATTTTATTTTACTTTTTTTTTTGTGGGGGGGATGGGTTCGGAATTAAATATTCTTTCGATTTTATATGCCAAGAATTATGAACAAAAGTTTTTTGTTTTAATTTTTTCTGTTTCCTTGTCACCTAATTATCTTTCCCCACAAGGTCTTATCTTTAGGTAAGGAAAGGGCATCTCAAACCTGAGGCGCCCCAGTGATGTTTCTCTTTCCCATGGAGTTTACTTTTTCTTGTAAACACGGAAAACTTGGCTCCTCGATATCTTAGTGATCCATATCTATTTTCGAACTTCCATCGTGTGGACCATTTTTTTTTTTTTCTTTTCCCCATTTTTATTAAACATCTAGAGCACAGTTGTATCTTATTTTTTGACACAGCATAGACATATCTGCCTGCCATTAAAATCAGTCACTCGCATTTAGTAATTTTCGTTCTTTTCCCCTTTAAGTATTAAAAAGTTTTTTTAGCGGGAAATATGCATAAAAAGGCAGTGCTCTACTTTACGTCACTGTTGCTAGACTCCCTGTGAGCCATTTTGTAAAGCACCATAGCAATAGTTCAGACTCACGCATATTGCAGCATTTTCTGTGATGAAGGAACCCCTCATATGCTTACTTTCTTTAGGTTGTTTTGGAAACAATGATTCCGAATTATGCTAATGATTGCTTCCCCATAAATTAAACAGTCTTTGGTAAACGCGGGTGAGGCGCCTCTGAGATACCGGAGTGAAAAATTTGATATTGATATAGGTAATAATTTTTGTTAGAGATTATTTTTCAAGACACCTTAACATATATATTTTCTTAAAAAAATGTCAATTAAGGAATGTTTTTGAGGTTTTGCTACCTTTTATGACATACTTTTTGTATTTACTTTGGATTCATTCCTATAAAAATTTTAAAAGTAAATTTAATTTCGTATCTTTAATGATGGTACACAGTTTTTGGCCTGTCTCGCATGCTTGCGGCAACTTGTGCCTGCAGATGCGATATTTGCGGCTCCTGTTTGGTTCCCTTTGGCCCATGCTTCTGGGTGGCAGGAGTTAGCCTGTACCTGTCAATCAGCTGGTAATTGCTTCTTATGGGTATTATTATAGCTATTTAAACATTATTGATTTATTGTTAATATTGTAGTTAGGGGTGCCTCGGGGGAACTGTTCTGATCTTCGTTCTGAAGCTGTAGTACACTTCAGTATATTTCCGGCCGATTCTCTGAGATGAGTGCCATACCTACTATTTGTCAGGTGACCGGCGGGCTTCTTCTCCATGTTAGCTACTTAGTGAGTGGAGACGCACTACAGTGAAGATAATAAATCCGTCATGATTCCCAAAACCTTGTGCCCTGAAGGAGGCCTTAATTCATCAATATCTTCTCTCACTCTTAAGCAACAAATATTTAAAAGCACAATTTCATCGTACTTTTTTTTATTATCAAGACCAAAGATACTTTAATAGCATTCTTTCCCTTCCTTAACGAAAATTCTATTACTAGTGTGAGTGAGTGACAATGGAGTTTAATGGTGCGAGAACCAAAACAGGGTATGCTACACCAAACATTTGTTAAAATAAATTAAAATAATATGATTTTAAAAATACGAATCACATACAAGGTAACAAAAAGGTAAAAAGTAAAAACTTCAAATTTGGTGTAAAAGGCCAATTCGTTTTATAAAAGAAAATAAGTTGTAGTGGGGAAAATCCCCCACCAAGTCAAGTAGGTTTAAAGCTAAAGAATGAAAAAAAAAAAAAAAACCAGGCGATGATGATCAAACACCAGACAGTCAATTAAAATAAAATGAATTCTGTAACGGACATTGCACGAAGGACACTCGGGAGCACTTTCTACAAAAAAAAAGATGTTCATGAGTGAATAGTGTAACACATCGATCAATAACTCCCGAGTCTAAAATTGAAAACAACATTTTTTTTGCAAAATTTTTTTTTATTCATCAACATAACACCTTTTGTTAATCACCTTTTAGGGTGATACAATCGTTCCAACGCTTTTCCAAATCTTTTTTTTTTTTTCCCAATTTTTTTTTTTTTTTTTTTTTTCGCAAGAAATCTTTTTTGTTGCGAGTAAATAGCGATAAACAGCTTTCTGAATCATCGACTCGTTGCTGTTTTTGTTCCATCGAAAGCAATCGCGGCACCCACTTGAAAAAAACTTTTTTCACTTCACTTCAAAAAACCTTTTTCCTGGTCCGATCGACTTAAAATTTTGACACGTTTCAAGCAGGAGATGTATCTCCAAACGAATAGACCGATAGTTTTTCTTTTCGAATGACAGGGAGTTTCAATAATCTCGAAAATTTCCTCTCAACGAAACTGCGCCGCTGTGTCGGCTAACAAACGACAATTTCTAAACTGTTTATTATAATGAGCAACAACCGACGCAGTTTGCATTAAAACCCTCTGTGTTTTGGTTTTGGTCTGGCAAGAAGATACGCTAGCAACAGAATCATCGGATTCTTCTTTACGCGAGTTAGAAGTCGTTTTATTCGAATTATTTTGATGAAACCTATAACAAAGTGTTTTAGAATGTGATTTTAAACCACAAAACGAACACCCTTTTTCTTTTTTAAGCTTTGGACAAAATGCAATTGAGTGTCGACCCGAAAAACAAAAGAAACAAAGTTTATTTCTTTTTAAATGATCTCGTTTCATCTCTATGCTCACCGAATCGCAAGAAGATGAATCTTGCAAGTTCTCGCCACAAAATATACATTTATTATTAGCACTTGAATGATTGACTAAGAGCTCGGCTGCCGAAGAATTATTGCCTCTCTGCTTACCATAAGCACTTCTGTTATAAGACCTTGAGCCGAAAGCGAAACTACTGCACTCTTGATTTGAGCTATTCGGAATGTGTTTTTCTTTTACGGACGAATGGAAAGATTGGGCTCTCTCACGACTCAGAATTTCTTCACCTAGAAACTTTAGAAGAGCTTTTAAATCCCAATTATCACTTTTATTTTTTCTACTGAATTCTAGAGTTAAATCAGAGGGCAATACTTTCAATAATATCGGGGTTAAAAGATTACCGTACGATTCTGAATTTATGCCTAAACTTTCTAAATTTCTTATTTCAGTTTCAGCCCGATCATATAATTTTCTCAAACTATTCGTATCGCTCGTATTTTTTATGGGAGTTATGCTAAGAAGAGATCCTAAATGCGCATTAATGAGTAAATTCTTTTGTCCAAAGCGAGTTTTTAATATAGTTCCAACGCAGCATCATAATTACTTTCCGTTAATGCAAAACCGGAAATGGCTTTCGCTGCGACACCTCCTTCTAAAACTTTTAAGATAAATGAGTTTCTCTATTTTAGATAAACCACTATTTTTATCAATCGCATTCTCGAACTGACTAAGAAACTCTAACCAATTTTTGTGGTCACCGTAGAATTTATTAACAGTTAATTTCGGTAATTTAATCGATGACCTAGGCTCCTGAATTACGGTATCTATTGTCGAACTAGGTACATTAGTGGGGTTAACAAATGTAGGTGGTATAACGGGATTAGTTAGACTAGCTATTTTTTGTGTAATTTTACATTTATAGGAAATTAAATTCTCCATATAGGCCTCCCTTTGTTCGACTTCTTTTTCGATGTCTTTTGCATCGATAACACTAAGAAGTTTATTGTCCGAAACTTTAAGACTATCAATTTTCTCAATTAATTGGTGGTACAATATTTCTAAAGTATGAACATTACTTTCGTTAACTAAAGTAGTATCTAAACTGTTCACAAACTTAGTCGCGCCACATTTCAGCGATTTTCGCTTGTTTTTTATTTTATCAGCATCCATCTTATCTAACAAACAAAGGAATCGAAAATAAATAACTCACCCTAATTTCCTAGAGTATTGAGTATCCAGCTTTAAGTAGATGCACTATATATCACGCTATAACATTATAATATCCAATGGAATACCAATAGAACTGTGCTGATGACTACAGCCCACAACGAAACGAAACTATGCCATTAAACCAAAGCTATCTATAATGGCGGAATTAACTGCGTATTTAGTAATGGCGACGAGGAGCAGTGCCGATTCCCGGCCGATGCACCATGAAGAAAAAAATAGCAATTAGCTAACTATCTATAATTAATGGTTTCAGTAACGGACACTGACACTCACTAAATCCATACGCAGTTAAATTTTAAAATATTTAATAAAAAAACATCTATAAATTTGGCCGATTAAATCGACCCGAAACGAATTACATCTTCCTTGTACAAAAACAAACAAAGAAGAGTGCCAGATGGCTTATTAAAAGTAATATCGTTATGATGGAGAGCAGCTCCCTCTGGCGTTGAGGCAAGATAGTTACATTGGTTGCGGTATTTTCCACAGGAGGTAAATGATCTGATATTATAAATGCATCCAATTAGCACAGTAAAGAACTGGACAGTTGCAAAGTTTCAACTCAAATTGAAGGGTCTTTTTAAGGAAGTTAGAGAAATTGGAAACAATGTTGTAACATAAAACAAGATTCAAGAAATGATGGTCAATATGGATCAGATTAGATTGCAACAATAGAGGAATGAGGATATAATGAGAGGTTCGAGTGAACAGAGATCAGGGTGTAGCAACAGTTAGTAAGCGAAATGGTCATCAGTCGAGAATCCCCAGAACTACCTGATATCACAAAGGTAATAGTACAACCAGAGAGTGCATAAAAATTTGCGGAAACTATTCGAATCAGAATATCTTAGACAGTTACAGTATATCAGAAAACGGCAATTATTGTTCGCAATTATTGCATTATTATTGACTGATTATTGTCCGCGAAATTATCTTCATTGGATCCGACAATTTAAGAAAATTACAATCGCCAATGGACGAGCTCTAGAAGTCCTACCCGAGCAAAGATGGCCTGTCAGAGTCGTACGGATAAATGCTAAATCTGGCATTGTAACACATCCTGTGCTGCAGGTGTATATATTATAGTGATCAGACGTTGTAGAAGGTACAATCCTATGTAACAAAATGCTTAGCCATAAGAAAAGTGAAAGAATCAAGAGCCACATGTTTCTATTCCTTACAGTTGAGGGACCCAAAACAAGTGATAACTCGATTTGGAAAACTCCTGAAAGACTGAACATTGGAAGCTAATCCTCAAAATGTTGAATTCTTCACAAATAGAGATTGGCTGGGTTTTTTCCGTCGAACTACAATAAGTTGTACGAGGGCTATTGGAGACATATCTCGTAATTTTGAACCTCGTTAAAGTGACGAGGACGACACCTGAGCTTGCACTTCCTTCTCTAAACCTTTTCACCCCACCAAGGGAGGACTTGAATCTTCAAGTTCTACATATTCAATGTGTGTTACCCGCGGCTACACGGCGGATCTTTAGTGGTATCAAGGTTCGAACCTACGACTAGTCGAAAATCACCAACTATTAACTCGCAACCATGACAATTAGGGTACCGCGGATACAACACAACATAGGAAATTAAGAATGCTGCCAAGGGGGAGGAAATGTTGTTGTGAATGAGTGAATGTGAAGGTTATTGGCGCAAGAGCTAGATGTGGTTATGCTGCACCTAACAAGATTGAGCTATGGTCTTTCCGAGAAAAAATTGAAAACAACACAAAAATTGGTTGACAAGAAGCAGAATCGGAAATAGAGAAGGATCACTAGGGTAACCCGGGAGGTGCGTCTTCGATGTTTACCGAAGACAGTAAACTCCATGGGAAAGAAAAAGGTCACTAAGGTGACTCGAAGTCATGATGCCCGTACTTACCTGAAAAAGGCAAGTCCTTGAGGTCCCCTGATATAATCCCCAGGGGAAGGGTGCCCGGCTATACCCCCAGACGCTGAGTACCCATTTTAGTAGCCTCTTGCGAGATGCATGAGCTACAGTGAGACTATTCTGTCATACCCGGTCACCACACGGGTCGGGGAAATGTTTTTGCCAAGCAATAGTTTCCAATCTTCCATTGAACAACATGAACTGAAACGAAGAAAGAAAAAAAAAACTATTGAGTTGATAGCGTGGATGCAAACACGGAGAGTTCTTAGAGATGGGCTTAAAGTGCAGGTATGAAACAAGAACTGAATTAACTTTTAAATATTGGCGTAAATATGTGTTGTATTAGGGAGTGCATATATAAAAAAATATTATGTCTCGCAGAATGAGCCTGAAGTTTTATCTGTTGAAAGCAGTTATTTTGTTGCAAAAGCCCAAACAAAGAAACGGAAAAGCAAATTTATCTTTCATTTCAATTTTCTGAGATTCGTTACAAACGAAAGGGCTGTTACTGTTTCATAGTAATATGCAATGTGTTTGTGTACTATTTTGCAAAAAATACAATAGTGGATATACACTAACAATACCCCACCTATTAATATAGATTTTTCGAAGGCCGCCAAGATTGTCAAAGGGTGCGATTAACATTCAAATGTGTCAATCGCTCATTCAAGCTCCCAATTGACCCGTGTGGTGACCGGGGATGACAGAATAGTCTCACTGTAGCCCATGCATGTCGTAAAAGGCGACTAAAATGGGTACCCAGCGTCTGGGGGTATAGCCAGGCACCCTTCCCCTGGGGATTATATCAGGGGACCTCAAGGACTTGCCTTTTTCAGGTAAGTACGGGCATCATGACTTCGAGTCACCTTAGTGACCTTTTTCTTTCCCATGGAGTTTACTGTCTTCGGTAAACTTCGGTGACGCAACTCCCGGGTTACCCTAATGATCCTTTTCTATTTTCCGATCCTGCTTCTTATCAACCAATTTTTGTCTTGTTTTCAATTTTTCTCGGAAAGACCACAGTTTAATCTTGTTAGGTGCAACATAGCCACATCTGGCTCTAGTGCCAATAAACTTTACATTCACTCACTCCATGTAGCGAGGTTTATTCATTTAATGCAAACATTGTAGTTTTTATGCATGGTATCATACATATAACATCTTTTTTGTATTTTATCTTTGTCAAACATTACGTATTCATAAAGCCTGGTTGTTTAATAAATAGGCTTTATGAATGTCATATTTGCTTGGTTTCTGAGCCTTAATTTGTCGGTACTTGCATTATTTATGTGGTGTGTGTAAAGATTCAGGGTAATAACTACTTATTACACACACACAGTTTATTTGCTGACGTAGGACAGAACATAAAAACGCAAAACAAATTGATTAAACTTGCGTAATCACAGATTTAACGTCCAGCGCAATTCCTTAAACCGTCTTGTTCAGCGTCTCGCTCCTTCTACGTCTCATCTCACTACTCCGAATCTCTCTCGAAGTGTTAGGCGGCGCTCTGGGAGCATCATGGTTGTCTTCCGGGATGGTAGATCAGCAGGTCTTAGATCCCACAGTCTCGGTCATTCTGACCTTCATTGTACCCTCGCAATGCTCTTGATCGACATCAGAAACATATGCATTAGGATAGTTGCAATTAAAAGAAAAAAGAAAAGAGAGGAAAAAACGAAACAAATATACAAACACAAAAAAAATGAAGAAAAAAAATGTCTTAGTTGGACCACGGTTTCATACGATCGGCTGCAGTTGCAGTCTTGATCGGCCCTTCGTGAATGCCAACTCGTTCAATTTCATAGCGATCGAGCGGTTTGGTCGATATGATTTTATAGGGTCCAAAAAACTTAGGTTTCAGTTTCATTCCTGCAGTAAACTGAATTCGTTGGATCGCGACTAGGTCATTGATGGCATAGGTACGCGCGGTTTTATGTTTCTTATTAAACTGCTTTTCATTTTCCTGTTGGATCTTTAATATGTTATTTTTCGCATCATCGCCCATTTTCTGTCTATCTTCCATCATGAAGTTTAAGTGTTCTTCCAACAGCTCTTTTATTTTAGAATATTCTTTGTTCTTCATCTTAATGCCAACCATCAGTTCAAAAGGTGTATAGTTTGCACTTCGTGAGGTAGTACTGTTGATGATACGTTGTACATCTGTTACGTATGTATACCACTTTTTCGGGTCTTCTAATGACAGCTTGGCTAATACAGGGAGTAAAGTTCCATGTATCCGTTTGATCTGGCCATTGCCACGAGGAATTCCAGTAGCGATTGTAAAATGATCTATACCTTCTGTTGCACAGTAGTCAGAAAATTCCTTTGAGGTGAATGCAGATCCACGATCAGTAATGATTCGGGAAGGATTACCAAAAACACTTTGTTGTAACATCAATTTAGCTATAGCATCTTTTGTGGATTTCACTGGATAAAAGCAAGTGAATTTTGTGAAAGTATCTACAATCGTGAAAATATGGCTGTAATTTTTGTTGGTGGAAGGTAGGGGTCCAACAAAATCGATACGATAGGTATTGAGAGGCTTATTATCCTTTGGAATAGGGTTCAAAAGTCCCTCTTTTTTGCCACGTTTTTTGTTTATTAAAATACAATCGATGCAATTTGCAATAATACTATCAACTTTTCCTCTTTTTCCTCATTTTTAAAAAAATCCCCCCCCCCCAAAAAAAAATGTTTAATAAAACTTACTAAATGATTCAAATATTCAGAGGAATTTTTTTTAACTAAATGATACTCAAGGAGAAAAAATTCATTTTCATCGTTTATGTAGTAATAATAAATGAAGAAAATCATAAAAATTGTATATTAAGGTATAATTGAAATAATACCTAACCATTCAATTCAAAGTTACGAATCATTTAAGAAAAAATAGCTACTTTCGTTCGTAATCTAAAGTTTTTCTATTTAAGTGAATAAAAATCGTATAACCGAATAACTATTTTTTTAATATTAAGAAATTTATATCTATAAAAAAAGATGGTCTTCCTTTCAAAATATCTTTTTTTAAACGGTTCATTTTGTTACAGTTTTACTCAAAACATTAGAGGATTCTTACAAATAAGCAGATGGCACTCGATGGAATTAGCAAGAGCATGTAGATAGACTTTCGAAGTTGAATGTACTAAATTACTCACGCAACGAACTACTCGCGATTTTCTTAGAGCTCTTTAATATTTTTTTTTATTTTCATTCAAATTACTTTAATTTCTATTAATTTTTTTTTTTGCATAATTTCACTTTACTTCTCCCAATAGTTAAGAATATTCTTTGAAAACATGTTAATTTTTTTTAAAAAAATTAAGTTTTATTTCATGTTTAAATCATGTTTTTTAAACACGTTAATTTATGTTTTTTGGGAAATCATGCCTTATCTCAATAGTATCACTTAAAATATTAAATGAAACTTTCATACAGATGTATGTAATAATAAATAGCAAAGAAACTTTGCAGAAAACATTCTTTTCAGAAATGCTGAATAATAATAAGAAAAAAGTGTATTGTTTAGCAAAGTGGTTTCTATGTAGATTGTCTGTTGTATGAATACTGCAAATTGGTTTCTCTCAAAAATAATTCCTTGGTGATCAACTGTTTGCTAAAAATTAGGATTTGGTGGTGGTTCTCTGCTAATTTGTACAAGTGCTGCTTTCCTGATTTGGCTGTTAGTCTGTACAAGTTCTGCTTTCTACGTTTCGTGATTTCCCGATAATAGAAAAAAGTTTCATTAACCACTATCGTCCTTGATCGACTATTTTCACCTTACACACCTTGGTCGATTTTTGTAACAATATTTAGAATCATATCGGAAGTTTCGTAAAAGAAAATAATAATAAAAAAAAAAGAATTTGCAAACATTAAATTTTCTACATCCCCGCTAATGATTTCAAAGTGTTGTTTAGAATTTAATAAAAATCTCGAATTGTATGAATAATTAAAGAATTTGTTCTTTTGCAAATTTTCAAGTGTACAGAAGAATATGAAAAGAATCCTTTCCTTAAGAAAATCCTTTTTATTTATTAAATAATGTTCAAACCACTCCTTTTCCAATACCTGTTTGAAATTATACCTTCAAACAAAAAACCTTAGCAAAATTGTTGTTTTTTTTTTTAATTAAGGTGGGGTAAATTGATGTCTACGACACGGGTGTGTAATCACAACGAGATTACACACCCGTGCCCTGCCCTACCCTACCAATACTGCAATAATTATTTCCATCTAATTCTCCCATTACACATTGTATACCACCTCAGACTACTTCAATTAAATCCTTCATCATTCTTTCGATAACCTCTTTCAATCAACCATCTCACTCCAAGACCTCTATCATCAGCTGCTTATTTACCCTGTCGCCATTTTTACCTCCCCTGTCTTGAACTAGTTTACTGATCGTTGCTGTACATATAGCTAAACAGGACCCATTTTTACCTTTCCCTTCCTTCTCCTTCCATATCACCAAAAAAATTTAATTAATGTAAAAATCTATTGAAATTTTATAATATTTTTTTTAATTATATAAAATAATACTCTCGTCTTGCTGAGGATTAGACATCTACAACGTAGAGTCTTTCCAAGGCATTGAGATAATAGATTTAAAAAAATATTAAAAAATGACATAAAAAAAGATATAATCTTATCTTACTTGTAAAAAAAAGTCTTAAAATCTCTTTTAAATTTATCCTCGAGCTTAACTGTAACTGAAACGTTTGCCCAAAGATGCATTTTTTGAAAATTAAGTAAGATAAATGAAGGTATAAAAACAAATATTGCGTTGAAAAAGGTATTTTGTATTATTACATACAAATATTAGTTTAGGATTTGATGCTCAAATTGAAGAAGAACATATTCAGTAAAGTTAGAAAAAGCTTTGATCCAATGGAGAATTCAGATTCAACAATTATGGGCCAAGCGTTCTATCATAGAGATCGTAACATGGATCGATCTGATACATCTGAGGAAAATATGATTGAAGCAGAATCAGGTCACTTAGAATCGTATTACAAATATACCAAATTCACTCGGTATTTAATTTTAAAGTCTATGATTTCAACTCCTATTTCCAGAAAACTTACCTATGAACTGGAAGATTTGAAAGTTCCTGAATTTTCAGGAATTGCTGAGACAGTATCCAGACTAGCAAATATTTTTCGTATTGATTTTAACTATTTATTCGATATAAACAAAGGAAAACTATGCGGTTCCAAGGAGGAATTGACGATATTTTTTCTTTCTATAAGTATGAAGTTGAGTGGTAAGCCATCATTCGTCAATTTTTTATTAGTAGCTGCATTCATTGATTATTTAATTTTCATAAACTTTCGTGACGGGAAATGCTCCCAAATACTTTGCTTCAGTGAATTTTGCTTTGATGTCCTGCACAAACGAATATTTAATAAAGTTTTCTTGTCTGAAAATGTGTACGAGAAATTGGTTTCATTTTGCGATGCGTTTAATAGATTTACCTCACCGGATTCAACAGAACCAAGTGTTTTGCAAAATATACCCATTGCGAAAGATTATATAAGTCTGGTAAATAGTTGTTTGATTGCTTCTGATTACAGTATTTCACTGACAGACTCCGAAAGAAAAACTTTGGAAGATATTTATTATATGGACAAAAACCACGTTGATAAAAATGAATTGGTTTGTTTGCGTGAAGTGGAGCAAATTGCCAAAACTGACTGTGATTTAAATGAAGTCTTGTGTGCACGTTGTGAAAGTAAATGTTATAATTATCTGAGCTTTCTAAAAGATTTCCCGCATTTCATGTAGTTCTAAAAGAAATATTTCAGTTGGAAGTGCCAAAGTATAGTCAGTCTTTCACTGTTTTTCTGCAGAAGAGACAATTGATTAAAATCTGTTTTGAAATGAAGTAATATTTATCATTTTGCACTGGTTCTATTATTTAGTATATCTTTTGAATGAATGATTGTGTATGTTTGACATCTAGTGATTTTCTTTGTAAAAGATTCTGAAATACATGACTGTAAAAGGCATTTGGATGAATAAATATTTTTACTTTATTAAAAGAGTGTTGATTAATATTAAAAATTTAGGTTTATTTCAAAATTATCAAAACATTTGATTTACAAGTTTAAATTTTGCTGGAGGTTAATAATTCTTTTTTTCTCTTTAGAAATATTTTGTATGTCATGGGTGTCCTATGACACCCATGGAAACTGACCATTTCAGGGCCACATTGCAAAAAAAAAAAAAAATTGCTGGTCTGCACATACAATATTTTTTTTTTAACAAATTGAAATATAAATTAACTATATAGTTTTATTAAAATAAATTAACTTCCTTTTATCATAATTTTTTTAAATTTGAATTAGATATGTATAAGTAAGTATTTATTTTAAATTTGTAAAAGTTTTGTTTCATTTAGTTTGGATTTCATAAAGATGGAAAAAATTTGAATTAAGGAGATGGATGAATTTGCTTTTGTTGAATAAGCAAATCAATATCAGGTTCAATAGGTTAGGTAGCAATTCTTACTGCATTTTCAAGATGTTTGTCAGTGATCTTTGTCCCATTTTCGTTTTTTGTAAGCTTCATTCTTGAAAATAATTCTTCACAAATATAAGTACTGCCAAAAGCTGAAGACATTAATAAAGCATGATTGTGAAAAATAGGATATTTATCATGGGGTGGGTAATCTTTATAAAACTCCAGTGAAGAAACAGTCCCAAATTTTTCTTTCAGTTGAATGTCACTTTGCAGTTCAATGCATTCCATTTATTTATTTATGGAGAAAATATGTTGAAATACTCTTCATTTTTTCAAAAATTTTGAAATATACTTTCAAACTCTTGAATTAAATCAAAAATTAAGGCAGCATATTTTGTGCAACTTGCAGGTTTATGTGCAACCAAAGTACTGAAATGTGTCAAATCTTTTATTTTTGTTTGATTAAGCCAAAATTTCAATTTTCTTTCAAACGCTGTAATTGTTTGGAACATATTATTAATAAATTGATTTTTTCCTTGAAGTCTCAAATTTAAAGTCTACTAAAGAAGCGAAATATAAAATATTTTGTGCATTTTCCTCTTACTGAACCATCTTACTTCTATATAATAAATAAAATCTGCAATTTCAGTGTCCATTACCTTAAGAAACTCTTCAAATTGTCTATAATTAAGTCTTTTTGCTCTTGTAAAGCTAATGGTTTAATACACTTTCTATTTTTAAAATTTTCCCACATAAATTACCCTGATTTATATTACAATGATATGCCATCAAGATCGTATTACGGCAGCAACAGCTTCATTATTAACCATTTTAACGAGTCCCCCATTTTTGCCAATCATGGTAGGGGCTCCATCGCTTATGATAGCTGATAAAATTTTCATAGATAAGGAAAATCTTTTCATCGAATAAATCTACAGACTTGGTTGCATCTTTTAACGATACTAAAGCAACCATTTCATCTGTGATATTTTATTGTTCATAGATTCCTCTTATAAAAATTGCCAATTGTGCCATATCAGAAGCGCCTGTGCTTTCATAAATTCTCTTAATTTATGTTTGGGCCATATTTTAAAGGCTTTGGGGCCGCATGTGGCCCTACGAAGAAACGAAATTAATACAATTACAAGGCTATCGAAAAAATTTTAATTAATACAATTACTTTTTAAAGACTTTTCAACTGAATGTGTAAATTTAAATATTTTCATAATTTACGTTTGGGCTGCAATTTAGACAAGCATGATGTATGTCACGAATAATATGCGATAGAAAATATACATATAAATTTTGGTTCTTTCCAATATTGCTGAACAAAAGTGTATTGTATTTGAATTTCATATATGTGATAATTATTTTAAACTCCTTTCAATCTTGGAGAATTGGAATTTTTTTTAATGAAACCATTAAAATTTGTTTATAGTACTTTTTTTTAAATTTCCTTTTTGAATTTTAAATGAGAACAATATTAATTTTGGGTTACTTCAGGATCTTTCTCTTGTGTAAATACTGCTAAATTTATAACTTTTCTTCATTATAAGACTATATTGTTGCAATTTAGATTCAAAATTCATTATCATCAATACTTAATTTTCACTGTTGCTACCTAGAATGATTTTGGTAATTCCTAAAATTGAGGTTTTGCTCTCATTTTGCAAGTATAACATTCTTGATGTACTTATGATTGCAAATAAACTCCTACCATATCTTAACTTAAGTAAGATTTAAAAAAAAAAATGCAAGTCTTTATATAAAAATGTATGTTGAAATGTAGTTTTACATGGTGGCTACTTGTTAGCATATTTATTCAGTAACAGTTATCAAACTATCAGAACACTTTGGAAGTTCTTACTTGAAATAGATAATTCTTTAGGCCTGTTAGCAATGTTTTTTTTTTTTTTAAAAAAAATATATATTCGAAGTAATTGTAAGAATTATAATTTTAGGCTCTAAAAAGAAATTGTGAACATTTTAAAACACAACTTAAATATGCAATGAGTAAAATCAACAATTTAAATTCAATGAATAATAAGTTTTGAATTAATATTGACTTATCTTGGTTAACATAACTGTTTGCTTAAGGAATAATTTTATTAGGAAAGAGAAAAGATATAATTTTTTTGCTCTGTCTATAAATAGCAAAACAAGCTCTGAATAAAAGTATTTTGGGATGACATGTTGCTTTTTAATTATATTGTACAAATTGATACTGTTTGTTGTAAGTTTTTAATAGTTCTTTTTAAATTATACTGATGAATGTCAAATTGATTATGTAAAGAAAAATATATCATTCCATATTTTTAAATTGCAAATTGGTATTAAATCAAATCTGTAAAATGTTAAGCAACTCAAAATTGTTTTTTTTTTTACTTGTGTATGTTGCAATTTCATTGATATACTTGTGTGTGTAGCAATTTCATTGCTAATTTAATTTCATTTCTACATCTGGTACACTTGAGAATACAGCAAAGTGGCAAAATTATCCTTGAAGAAATTTTAACTATATAATTATGTTAACTAAAATAGTTCATCAAAATAAAAGTTCGATATCTTATGTTGATTTACTTGACTTAAAAATTTTATACTTTTTAAACTTATAAAAATATATTTTAAATGTGTTATATGTAAGGATAGATACATTGCACTCAAACTCTTTTACAGAAATGTTAATATTCTATAGCTATTTAAATGCAATTTATTTATTAACTGTTTAAATATAATTTTAGATACCTTGCTGCATTGATTTGCATGACTTACTTGAAATTCTTTTTATACTTTTTAAAACAATAAAAACACGTTTTAAATGGGTAATATGCAAGGATAGACACAATCCACTCAAACAATAAATGGTTCAACTCTATTACAAAAAAATTATTATTTATTAACTATTTAAACATAATTTTAAATAAATTAATAATTCTTTGAAGGGCTCTAGATTCTGCATTAAACCTCTCCCTTCCTTGTGCATACTTCTGAGAAATCAACTGGGGCATTATTAAAATCATAACTGAGGTTAGTTTTTCTGAATGATTAGAAGCCAAAAAATTTTTGGGACAGTGGGAGAGCCACTTAAAATTTGATAATTTATTATAAATACTTTATTATCTCATTTTTTTCACCTGTTTATATTTCACTAAATAATAAAAGGATTGTCACTATTAAATCTAAAAACATTTTCACTTATCTGCTTATTAATATTTTAATCTGTGCTTAGTTATACTTTTATTTCAAGAGTCTGTTTTCTTTAATATTCTGTAATATACATATATATATATATATATAATAATATAGTTTTGAATCAAAATTATAGATGCATAAAATTTGTAGTTTGTCTAATAAGTGCAGAAAACTAGATGCTATAAACAAAACAAATACTTGTGAGCGTTTTTTTTTTTTTTGCTTTCAATGTGGCTTGTTTTTATGCAATATTTTTTCATATTTTCTTATAAATTCTCCAAACCTGCACTTTTAGATAAAAAAGTTACTATGGATGAAATTGTTATTAGAATATATTGAACTTATATATTAAACTTTAATTCAAAATGTATTTTTTTTACATATCTTTAATGATCAATTCTTCATTATGATACTTTACATTTAGATTACTTAGTGACATTTGACATTTTGGAAATGCAGTGTTTTTATAACATAATTTGAATGAATTAAAATTATGGAATAGTTTTCTGTGCTTACAATTTTAACCATCATTGAGTTGGCAGTATACCTAGTTCAAGAATTCTTTTCTACTAATTCATTTCATATACATGATACAGAGCATACTAATTTTTATTCTGTATTTTAATACAGATATAGAACAATCGATGTATATGAAATACAAAACAAGCTTCATTTGTCTGTAAACTTTAAAGGAAGCTTAATATTTATGCTGAAAAATGTTTCACAATCAATATATTTCTATAAATATCAATTACATGCTTCCGTTACATCCCTATTATATTTAAATTTATAATTTGTGATATGCTTTTTAACAGATTTTCTTTAAAAAAGATATTGTTTTTAAAATTAAAGTGTTTTGATGTTTCTGTTCATAATACATTGTATAGAGTAAGTATCGGAATATTATAAAACAGCTGTTTTTCCTGCAATATGGCGCAAACAAAAATTTTAATTTATCATATAGTTTGACTAATTTCATCATTTTGAATATTTCATGTTATGTGTTATATTTTCACACCATTTTGCTCACCATTTATAATTTAATTTTTAGTCTATATTATCAGTTATAATTGTTTTTTATTAGTATATCAGACATTTATTTCAAATGATTAAAAAAAAAAAAATTCTTGTCTTGAAAAGCCTGAAAATTTTTTTAATAATTTTCCCATGAATTGTAAGCAGTAAATTTCTGAATTTAAAACTGATGCCTGAATAAATGTATATATTTTAAGTCACAAAAATCTTTACACTACTTATATATACTTATTATATTCTCTCCCTTACCATACTCTTTCAATGGTCACACCAAAGAGGAGAGAAAAAGATTATCTGAATGAATAGTAATTTATACTTCATATATAAAAGTTGATATAATTTACTTGGAATGAAGATGTGTGTTATTTTTATTCTGGAATTCCTTCAAGCACTGATTCCCAAATATTCATGGTATTAATAAGTATTTATATTTTTCTGTAAGATAACTATTTATAATTTTATATATTCATGTAACATAAGTATATTTTCTGTAAGATAAGTATTTATATTTTTAAACTAAGTAAAATTATTTAAATGTAAGTAAATGAAGTCAGGTATAGAAGTGTTTCAAATTTAAAAAATGTATTTCCACAGTTACTTGAAATGCGTAATTAAATTTAGCAGGTGATTACCTAACACATATCTTTCAGCATAGTACTAAGTTTGGAAATTTACAAATATGAAAAGGCATCAAAACATTACATAAAATGTAAAATTAATCTATTTTTTAATATGAATTTATACATTTAATGCCTGTATTTGAATGGAAAAAAGAATAAGATTTATATATATAAAAAAATAATACAATTGGGTCTAAATGCATTGTGAGAGAAGTGTATTTTGAAATTTCAAATTTATTTTATAGATTCATTTTAAGCAATTAATTTCTCAACATTGCAAATTTATTTCCTTTTAATATTTTGTTTTATGTTCATCTTTATATCATCATAAATTATTTTTTTTTAATTCAATCGCTAGGCGATGTTCTGTTTTGCATTTTAAAAATGAATTTATTTTTCATTTATTTATTATAAAAGGAATGTTTAATTATTAATATGTGTTTCTGGGTTTATGAAGCAACTCCACATTACTAGAATGTGTTTTGTGATGCTGATTTTATTTTCTTATGCATTTTTCGAACATACATCATTCGATTCAAAAGAACCAAGTGATTTGCGAAGTTTACCCATTGTGAGTAAGCAGGTGAAAATGAAGCCTAATGGCTCAAGAGCCAGATGTGGCTATGCTGCGCCAAACATGATGCAACTGATCTGGAGTTTGAAAATAAGGGAAAAAAAAACTTTGACCAGAAGGAGAATTGAAAATAGAGAAGAATCGCTAGGGTATCCCCGGGGGTACGTCATCCGTGTTCACTAAAGTCAGTAAGCTCCAAGGCCAAGAAAAAGAACACCAGGGTGTCTCGGGGTTCATGATGCCCGTATCTATACCGAAAGAAAGTAAGTCTTTAAGGGGCAGGGTGCCCAGCTATACCCTCAGACACTGGGTACTAATTTTAGCAGCCTCTTACGATATGCATGAGCTACAGTGGGACTATATCACACGGGTTTGTACACCCATTACAAAAATATATAAATCTTGCTAAATAACTATAAATTAACCATTTTTGCTTGGTTGGAGTGCATTTGAACATCCTTCCCCATCTTGCGACGAATAAATATTTTTAGTGATAAGTTACCAGTTGAGGTAACCATACATTTTTTTTTGTCTCCTCGAAAAAGGTTCTTGTTCAAATATATGATGATCATTTCACTTTGTTATGTCATCGTCAAAATTAAATGTGCCTACATTCATTTCAAAACGTTGGAAAATGCGCACGCGCAAAAGAGTTTTTGGCCAATAACAAGGACTGCATGAATTCACTTCGAAACTTTTCCCGAAAAATTTGTTAAAGCTGTAAAGTACAGTTTTAGTTGAAGTTAGCCTTACTAGATGGCTGCACAAGTCAGCCAAACATATGGCTTGTTTTTAGAATAAATAAGTAATCCTAATTATTAATTAATTAAAATTTAAAAATAGCATTATAAAATGTTATTGATACACCATATAATTTAAAACAAAATTTATTAATTTTTTTAACTTTATTCATTTATATTTCTGTATTTTGTATATTAATTTTTTGGTTAAATTGTGATCATACTTTAACTGTAAAACAAACTGTGATCATTGAAAAACCGTTGTAATTTGAATCACTCTCATTGTAGCTTCTAAAACATTATGTCGTGTATTTGAAATCAGATGAAAAATAAAATTCCATAATGATCCGCAACAGGTGAAGAAGAAATCTCAATTTCTTTTTTCTACATAACGCAACCTAAATGTAATTAAGACTAACTTATTCACTATCTGAAGTCACAAAAATTGTGACCGATAGGAAAGAATAATTGGTGACCCGGACTTCGCGAAACTAATGATCGGATTTTGGACTCAGAATGACTGATACCAAGGTAAAATCGGTGGAATTGGAAACTGGTGCAATCAGCATTAAAATACCTCCATTTTGGACAGACAAACCTGAAATTTGGTTTTTTCAGGTGGAAGCGCAATTCCAAATAAGCAGAATATCATCTGAAGAAACGAAATTCAATTATTTAGTGTCTCAACTGGATCCCCGATTCTTGGAGAATATCTGGGACGTTATAAAAAAAATTTAGAAAACAAAGAGAAATATTCAGCTGCCAAGGAAAGACGTTTGAAAACATTCCAAGAAAGCGAAAATGTTCGCATAAAGAGACTTTTAACGAGACTAGAATTGGGTGACATGTTACCTAGTCTACTTCTCCGAAAGATGCGTTCTCTTGGCCAACAAGATATTTCGGACAAAGTTCTCCGCACTTTATGGTTGGAAAACATGCCGTATAATGTGAAAAATATCATAATAGTAAGTGATGAAAATCTGGATAAATTGGCTGCAATGGCCGATAAAATTGTGGAGATGTCGCCAAGGACATTAGAATTGGCGGCAGTGAAGAGTGAGCCTTCAGAAACGGAGCACCTTCTCGCTAAAATTTCAGCGTTAGAAGCTCAATTTGCCAGCATGAGTATACAGCGACATGCTCGTAACCCTCATCGCCAGCGAAAATAGATGTAGATCCAGATCTAGAAGAGGGTTTAATCCAAATGGAAAGTTTTGTTTTTTCCATTACAGATTTGGAAAAAAAATGCCGACCAGAAAAATGTGTTCAGCCCTGTACTTGGAATAATTCGGGAAACCAATCCCAGCAGTAGACACCGTGGCGAGTTCTGCTGCTGAGGAAGTACTTGGCCGCAAATCCCGTTTGTTCGTCAGAGATAGAACAACTGGTTGTAAATTTCTTGTTGACAGTGGAGCCGATGTATCAATTATTCCTGTCAGTAAAGGTGAGTGTCAAGTTTCTGAATACGAACTGTATGCTGCTAATGGTTCAGAAATACCCACTTATGGCATAAAATGGCTCACTTTAGATTTAGGACTAAGACGACCTTTCCAGTGGCCTTTTGTTATGGCAAAAGTTTCTAAAGGCATTATAGGTGCAGACTTCTTATTGAAATTCAAATTATTAATTGATTTGCTTAACAAAAAATTAATTGATGGAGTTACAAACCTCTCAGCAACTGGAGAAATAACTGCCATCGAAGAAAATAGTAACTTAAGCACTATTAATAAAACTTCAAAATATTTCGAATTATTAAATTTGTATCCAGATTTAACTAAACCTAACTTAACTAACAGAGTTGTCAAACATGATATAGAGCATCATATAGAAGCTACTGGACAACCAGTCTACTCTCGAGCACGACAATTAGCTCCGGATAAACTGCAGGTAGCTAAACAAGAATTCCAATATATACTTGACAATGACATAATTCGACCTTCTAAATCCCAGTGGGCTAGTCCCTTACACCTTGTAAACAAGAAAGATGGTTCATTAAGACCATGGGGAGATTATAGAAGACTTAATGCCCAAACAGTACCAGATCGATATCCTATTCCCAGAATAGAAGACTTTCATTACGTCTTGAAAAATAAATGTATTTTTTCAAAAATTGATCTTGTGAAAGAGTATTACCAAATACTTATTGCAGAAAAAGTTAAGCCTAAAACTGCCATTATAACACCTTTTGGGTTATACGATTTCAATGTCATGAGTTTTGGACTAAGAAATGCACCATCAACCTTTCAGCGGTTCATAACAGAAGTGTTACGAGGACTGGACTTTGTGTTTCCTTATTTGGATGATGTGTGGATTGCCTCATCTTCAGAAAAAGAATATCAAGACCATATTAAATTAGTATTTGATAGGTTTCAGCAATACGGTCTGATAATTAATGTTGCTAAATCAGTGATGGGAGCAGACCAAGTGGAATATTTGGGATACCTTATTACTGCTGAAGGCTCATGTCCGCTTCCTGAAAAGGTTGAAGCAATCAACAATTACAAAATGCCTGATATCATCCATGAGCTTCGAACATTTCTGGGGATGATAAATTTTTATCGAAGGTTATATTTCTGGGGATGATAAATTTTTATCGACTTCAAGAATGCAGCAAAAACACAAGCACCACTACATGACCTGCTGAAAGGAGCAAAGAAAAAGACCGAAGAAAAGTTCCATGGACTGAAAGTACTATAAAAAATTTCGAACAGTGCAAGTTTGATCTTGCTAAAGCTGCTCTATTGGCTTTCCCAAAATCTGGATTGCCATTATCTCTTTGTGCTGATGCTTCTGATTTTCCCATAGGATCACTACTTCAACAATATGTAAACGAGAGTTGGATGCCAATAGCATTCTATTCAAAGAAGCTTAATGAGACTCAGAAAGCGTATAGTACCTATGATAGGGAATTATTGCTAATATACCTTTCTGTGAAGCCTTTCAAGCATCTGTTGGAAGGAAATGATTTTATTATCTATACTGACCACAAGCCGCTTACTTTTGCATTTGAACAGAAAAATGATAAAGCATCACCAAGACAACAACGACAACTGCAATATATTTCAGAATTTTCCACTAATATTCGACATATATTGGGTAAAGGTAACGTTGTTGCAGACGCATTATCTAGAATTAAAGCTGTAAATGAAATCAACTATGATGCAATTGCAAAAGAGCAAGTAAAAGATGAAGAATTGAAACAGTTAATGCAAAATAATTCATCTTTGAAATTTAAACCTTCCACATTACCATCTAGAAAAACAATTTGGTGTGAAATCTCAACTCCAAAAATAAGGCCTTAAATACGACAGAAATTTCGATTGCAAATATTCCAATTAATTCATGGTTTTGCTCATTCTGGTGTCAAGTCAACAATAAAATTGATGACAGAAAAATATGTCTGGTCTAATTTAAAAAAACAAGTAAGAGAATGGGCCAAGGAGTGCATAAGATGCCAAAAGTGCAAAGTTACTAGGCATACAAAGTCAAAATTTGACGAATACCAAGCATCAGATGAAAGGTTTAGTGTAGTGCACATAGACTTAATTGGACCACTACCACCTTCTGAAGGGATGATGTACTGCTTAACCTACATTGACCGATTCTCTTGCAGGATAGAAGTAGTTCCTTTACCAGATATAACAGCCAAAATCGTTGGAAAGGCATTTTACGAACATTGGATATGTAGGTTTGGAGTTCCTGCTACAATAATAACTGATCAAGGTCGACAATTCGAGTCAAAGTTGTTCAGAAAAATTGCTGCAATATGTGGTGCGAAGGTAGTTCATACAACACCTTACCATCCTCAATGTGATGGGAAAGTTGAGCGTTTACATAGAACCTTGAAAAAGGCTATAAAAGCTTACAACAATATTAAGTGGACTGAATCTCTACCAACTGTGTTGTTAGGTTTACGAGCTGCACTAAGACCAGATATCAACCACACAATTGCTCAAATGGTTTATGGCACGTACATCAAATTACCTGGTGAATTTTTTGACCAACCTGCTATCAACATGGATCCACAAAATTTTGTGACCAAATTACAGCAGCACATGGAAGATATAAAGCCACTGAAACCTTCTAGTACCAGAAAGCAGAAAAGTTTTGTTCTTAAGGAATTGGAATCTTGCTTACATGTGATTGTAAGGATTGACAGTGTAAAAAAAAAACTCTTGAACCACCATATGAAGGCCCATTTGTTGTGGTAAGAAAACTGGATAAATACTTTACTATTGTCATAAAAGGTAAGCAAGTTAATATTTCTGTGGACAGATTAAAACCTGCCTATCTGTTAGAGCCAGATCATCATAATGAACAAACTACTGCAGAACACTAGAACACAAATCCTAACCCTGTAGATCCTCATCTTATGCCAAATGAACAGCCTACTACTAGTCGTGGCAGAGAGATAAATAGACCAGTAAGGTTTAGAGAGTAAAAACAAAGAGTATTTATAGTAATTATTATTATGTATATAAGTATCAAAGCTGTAAATTCCTTTCGCTTGTTACTCTTATTTAATTATGAAAAATGTATATAATTGGTATATGTAGTATTTTATTTGTGTATGTATATTTTTTCCATGTATATAGTATACTTAAATTTGAAAATCTTGTTTACTTATTAGAAAGTTTGGTGACTTGTAAAAGTACAATGTTTAAAATGAATAATTTGGAATAGCATGCATAAATAATAAAATAAATGTGTTATTCTGTAAAATGTTAAAACATATACATTCAGTGTATTTTTGACTTGGAATTTGTGTAAGAAGTATAGATGCATGATCAATGTTAAAAATGTTATTGTACAAGTTGCGGTGAAAGGGAGTTTGCGGTCAAAAATCACTCCGGTGAAGTGGACGCCAAGGACGTGGGGAACAGATGTATCACGGATGCGCACATCAGAGTCGGGATGCAGACCCGATGTTCCGGATACATTAGCATCTGAATGTTAGGATCCGGATGTAGACCCCATTTCCTACAAAATGCACACTACTCTTGCTGGCAGAAATACCATGCCCATTCACGTCACACCATATAACCAGGTTATTGACTGCGGTCTGAAGTCGTTACTCACTGGCATTGACGATCCTTTGCAGGAAATCTGCAGATCGTCGACGTCTAACAATCCATGAACTGATGGTTACAGATGAGAAAGTATAGGTGACAGATGACAAATAAAAAGAGTGGGGCTCAAAATGTTCCTTTAAACTGGATAAAAGAGTCAGATAAAATTTTCCTACACGTAGTCGAAAACAACGGAAGGACAAAAACATTTGGATAAAAAGATTCAAATTGCCTATCAAACCATAAAGGTACAAAGTGCGAAGTATGCCATAGCGCAAAGTGCAGTCATATGCCTTTTCGATATCAAAGAAAATTGAAACCAAATGATTCCTCCGTACGAAAGCAGTCCGAATCTGACTTTCGAGCAGAAGGATGTTATCTAGAGTGGATCTTCTTTTACGGAAGCCAATAGGAAAGGAAAGACTGCATTGATTCTTTTCCAATTGATAAAAGAGACGGGCATTGACCATACGTTCAAGCGTCTTACAAAGGCAACTCGTCAGAGCGATAGGTCTATAGTGGAGAGGGTTCTTTGGATCCTTACCAGTTTTCAGGATAGGAATAACGATTGCTTCCTGCCACTGTCTAGGAAACACATGCTCCCTCCATATTCGGTTGAATAGGTTAAGGAGACTGACAAGTGAATCCTCGCTCAAGTGGCAAAGCATATCGTAAGTTATACCATTAGAGTCTAGACTGGCATTGTGAGCTAAAGACCGAACCTTTCTGAATTCCGACATGTCAAAGTCACAGTTATAAGGGAGCGGTTGCCGACACCTGAAGTTGATAGGTGTCTCCTCAGTACGATTCTTAGTCGTTAAAAACGAAGCGATGTATGAAACGGAGCTTGACACACTAGCAAAAGAGTGGCCAATGACATTGGCCACTTCGACAGGTGAAGAATGCACAGCATTTGCAGTTTCCAGTATCGGGATTTTTCCCGATACTGATTTGAGTTTGTCAATTGAGACAAACTGAAAATTCTCGATACAGGGAGTTTGCAGATTTCCCCCTTTTCCCTTATAAAATAATGAATTGAGTTATACATTAACAAACTGAAGGATATTAGTGTTCTAACTCCCAAACCTTCCGTATTTTCAATATGCACCTCAAGTTTGTAAAATAATTTTATTAAACTAATAGTATCTTGATACTGAATGAACTTGATTTGAATTGTATGAATTATATAAAACAGAATTTCTAAATAAATCTTCAATATGTGTCTAAATTAGAGTATTTGTATTACTAAACATTTTTTTCGAATATTAAGCTTTGCATCATGATTAGTTTGTACGATCTTTAACCCAGCAATCGAATTCATTGCTTGAGTATTTATAAAGGATTTCATATAATTAAATTTACCAATAATCGTTTCATCAACAGTCGAATCAAGCTGATTATAAAATTCCAATCAAGAAGTAAAATAACTTGAAATAAGTTTATTTTAAGTATTTTAACAGGTATTTAATTAATCGAAGGCTAGATATTTTTCTGGTTCTTTCAATGTTTTTGGAGCTTTCCCATTGCTTTTAAAAGCATGAATTTTCTGAATATTCTTTTGACATTGCTACGACAATTTCTATTTCTTTAGCCTGTAATACAGCTTCTTTTTCTAGCTTTAATTGATTCAGAAATGTTTTCCTTTACTAAAATTAGCAACAACTGATGCCTTAATATCTTTATATTAACAATATATTTTTAAATAATTAAGATATAGCTGGCAATTTTCTTTTATACTTTTGTATATCAGCCATTTTTTTTTTATTTAACATGTTTTTCAATATATATTAGAATAACATAATATGGTCAGGAAACAACTTCTAACAAAAATTGGTACTTTACCATTTCACAGGCGCAGGTGATAAATTCGACAAAAATGATACATCTGACGCCAAATGGAATATGTGTATACTGTGTGTTATGTCTCCAATAAAGTGCGATTTGCGAGATTTGTGCCGCCGAAACGGAAAGGTATCCAAAAATTTTAACCGACCTATCTTTTCCCGCAAACAACTTTCTTTTAACTTAATAAAATTGAAATAGGCTCAAAACCTAATTTTTCATTTTCAAGCATTAAAATAAATCCAATCAAAATCTCTGTTTATCTTTTCAAAATCCTTATTACGTTACTAGACAAAATAAATCGAAATTGAAACCAGCACCCACCTTTGATCAATTAATTTACCACCATTTTTCTTACAAATGATATCCGATTTTTCAATTTAATTCATTTTTTGGACCAACACTTTACCCCTTAAACGATAAAAGTGTTCTCAATATTTCATAAACTTCTTTATAAAATAAAAGTCACAACATCAGAATTAGCCAATTCATCTTTTACAGCATGAACACATTACTATAATTAGACGTGGATCAAATTATCACACAATCGTGAAGACAAAACTCGAAATATGGAATAATTCTTCTTCATAAATTTTGTATAATAAAATCCGTTACGGAAACAGTTATAACAAATAATTAATTTCATCACGAAAAGATTTAGAAGAAAAAATATAAAATGAATTCACCAAAAGATTTTTAAGGAAATTGATAATTTTATTTAAAGATCTTAATTAAAGGAGGCGAGATAAACATTTTTAATTGATAATGTCACAAGGTAGTCAAATTAAATGAAGAAGAAAAACAAATAATGAGTTACTTTTAGTATCACGCACCATTTTCTAAAATCTTAAAAATTATTGTCTATTTTTTCTGATATCTTTTTGTTTGGGTTGCGTTTTCTTCATTATTTTCATACTAAGTTGAACTAAAAAATATAGCTTTATTTCTAACACTTTATGATGTATTAACATGTGCTAATATTTTGTTATTTTGAGAATAGGATGTCAACAAAAATTCATGGGCATAAAATGAAAGATATATGACATTAGGTTTGAAAGATTGATATAATAATACATTATGATTATTATTATTCCTTTGAATTTCTTTAAAGTATATTTATATTGCTAAGGTCTTATGTAATTTAATATTTTGTCGTCTACTTTTATTTTAATATCCGATTGGAATATTATTATTTTCTTTAATTATTTATCGTTTGCTCTTATTTTCGTATTTAATTTGACTATCATGGCAGAATCGTCTATTTTTATTCTTTTTGTTCTTAATATTCGAAATGTTTTTAACCTTGGAAAATCTTATTTATGAAAATAAAAATGCATTAGGAATCGGAAAAAGGTATTTTCTTTTTTGAATAGTAATCGCTTCTGTGGAACCTGAGGAAGTACACTTATTTTACGCTAATTTATATTCACTTTGAATAATTCTACTTTTTCAATTTGCATGTTAAAATGAAATTTGCAAAGCTAATTTCATTTTTTTAAATACTATATTCAATCTTTTTTTTTTAAAAAAAGCATATTCCATAACCTATTTTATTCACTAGTTATATATTTGTCACTCGATGTTTCATAAGGATTCATGACATAAAATTTCAACCTATTGATTTAATTAATTTATTGAATGAAACTATATTTATGTTCATAGTGTATACACCACGATAACAAAAGAAATGCTTCTGTTATGGCGTGAATGTAGAGAGCAGGTTTCAGTTCAGATGTCCATTTTGTCAACTGATCGTGGTTCAAAATAACGAGACATTCGTCAGTGGTTTTTGTGTTGGGTAGAAATTGGCAGCTAGAAAAATGGTTAAGCTTTTATTAAACATGAATGCAAGGTCGAAAAATTTTCATTCAGTCATTTTAAATTCATTCATTCAAATTAAAATTCATTCAGTCATTTTAAAGTTTTGAAATTAAATTCATCTCAATATATTAAAATTTCTGACTTATAGTCAAGCGTTTATTTATGTTGAAATTGAGTTATAAATTGTTTTAGGTAAAATTCTAATTTAGCTCATGCTTTGATGATGGAAAGCAAAGTTACTCCAAATCACCCTTAAAGTTTAGTAGCATTAAAAACATAGCCGATTTAGCGAATTTATTGCGCTTTTTGGTGCTATTTTGTTTTTCGTCACGAAGGCATGGTCTTAAATAGGATTTAACTGTTGTTTTAGTTAAATTCAAGAAATTTAAATTATAAGTGTTTTGCTACTTAAGGTAAATATAATCTTTTGCATATAATAGAAAAGACAAAACAACACTTAGAAAATGAAGGACATTATGTAAAATTCAGATGTATTGAATTCTTCGTATTAACAATTTACACAATTTCATTACGAAGTATACTGGTGACCAAAAATTAAATATAATGAATATATAAGTTGGGATAACGGGAAAAGTGACATGCTTGTGTAACATGGTTACAACAGGAGAAACCAATGCGAAAAAAAAATAATACTCACTTTTATTATTCAAAGAAACGGTTTGAAAGAAAACTGGTGAAAATGCAGTTTAGCCCAACCACTTGGCGCGATTTCAAAAATCGCCAAATTTGGCGATTTTTTTTTTGGCTTAGCGTTAAGTCCACAATGCCGAAAAGGGGAAAATATAGAAACCAGGGTAGCCACATTTAGCAAAATACCGCCAAACAATTCCTATCGCCAAGGGTGGTTGGGTTAAACTTCATTCCAACCGAAAACTGGGTATAAGGATTCATACTTTAGTGAAAAACAAATGAAACAAAAAGGTCATGGTGTAATTTAATGAGGTGTGGGGTTCACTTCTGACAGTCAGGTAGGTATGTTGCCCAATAGTTTCCCATACTTGCTATGACATTATGGATGAGTTGTGGACTCTAAGAGCTCCAAAAGTAATTAATAGCTCTTTTCATTTCTGGAACGGAGCTTGGTTGGTGCTTAAGGGCATTAAGTTGTTTCCCGAGCATGTCCCACATATGCCTGATAGGACTCAGATCAGGTGAGTGAGATAGGCCAAAGCATGTGTTGGATACATGCGCCTCATTTAATTACATGCAATATCAAGGAAGGATTACACACTTTTGATAGAATGTCAGTGGCCCGGACAACATCGTGTAATATACTGGCTATTATATTTTTTACCATAGATTTATAAATGCCTTCTGAGTAAAAATAACTACGTTTTTTTATTTAAGAAAGAAAAAAAAATAGCATAATTCATAAATATAACACTTCTGTCACAAAGATTAACATGATTTAAAACAGAAACTTGCACAAAAACAAAAATATTACTAGTTAATACTCAGTGTACAAAATGCACAAACCTATAAATTTCCTCTGTCTGAAATTTAACCATATTCAAGAATCAAGAGTAGAACTCACACATGAACTAACAGAAAAGGTAATTAACATTCTCCGTGAAAACAGAATTAATTATTTCTATTACAATGAAAATGAGATACGGAATGCTTTCTTTCAGAAAACATCGCGTGCCACGTGTGATTAAATATGAAATGAAATTTAATTTAAATTACGGAAAAAAAAAGAGAGTATTTATAGCTTGATGACTAATGTTTTTCGACAGAACCTATAATTTCTTATAATTTTTTTCTACTGGTGATAAAAAATTGATTAAGTTCAACAGAAACTCTACTGCGGACAGATAGAAGATATGTTTTGAAAGCATTTGCTTAGTCATATTATGAATAATTAAAGGTCAATTTTGACTGGTAACCTAATAGTATTTTTGAAATGCATACTTGTGACGTTTGTCAGCTATTAATCAGCACTCGTGCCTCTTAAACTAATAACCTCTTGAGAACCAACATCCTTTCAATCAGGCACTCCGTTATGTTAACTAGATAGTCCAGTGCTCTCATCTAATAAGCAAAACCTGAAATGATTTGGCAGGCCCTTGTTCCAAAAGCATTTGAAATTACAGACAAGAAGGAAGAAAAAACTGAAGGTATGTCAGCAGTTTGTTATTACTTTTACATGTTTGTTTTTTGCGTTAAAAATAACTATTATACAATTTTAAGTAGTGTGAACAGTAAAATTATGTAGTATATTTAATCAGTAACATAAGTTTTTACAAGACTAAGACTCAATGCTCATTATAATGGACTGGGCAAAAATTGTATTGTTTAAAAAATTTTAAGAAAATGACTGTATATACATTTTTGTACTACTTTTTAAATGATTTATCTCAAATCAGGAGGAAATTTCTCAAAGAATATGGTCTTGTGTTCTCAAGAAGATATATTAATCAAAAACTCTAATTGAAGAGAAGCAAGAATAAGACAGATTCTTTATTTCTCAACACTGTAGAACATCTAAGGTCGATCTATATCTAAACTCGCAATCATAATTTATGATTTATACATAAATAAGAAATCAATTTTACCAGTCCACTCGTTTTTAATTTACAATTCTTTTTGACGGTAACCGCATTGCGTAATACTTTTAGTGGAATTTTCTTCAACCCACAAAACTAACAGAATAATTTCCATCTGGATAAATATTTTCAAAAACCACAAATCCTTTATCTTCCTTCCCTTTCCAAGAATTTTATATCACTTATTATCATTGCATCTAAGACAATTCACTTCAATTCTATCTTCATCTGAACACGCACCTAAACACATTTCATTTGGGTTGGGAAGAAATTGTAATTTTATGCAATTCAAATTGATTAAAGTCCCCGAGGTTTGTGAAGAGAAAATAAATCGCGAATAGCCCAACTTCATATACTTTATAGATGATTTTTAGTTGAAGCCTTTTCAGAAAGTTCTCCTTTTACAAGCCAGAAATATATTTCTTTGAGGAGGATGAATGTATTAATAAGTTTCTTAACAGACCCATTTAAGTTTGAGAAACTGTATTTACAGTCCTTGAACAAAAATAATGTTCAAATGAGTTCAAGCCAAAAGCTATTTTGTTTGAGCTCTGATGCAATTCTTTCTTTTAATTTCTTGGACTCCTCTGGAATATATTCGGCTCGAGTGATAAATAAATTCTGTATTGACCAACAATTGAAATGTGCGCCGAGCAGTGGATCAATAGAGAAGACAAAGAAAAACAACAAATTATCCGACTGACGAAACTATTCTTATCGATGCCTCGTCTCCAACACTTCAACAAAACGGTGCTTTGTTTATGATTCCAATTATCCGCTTCCTTCTCAAATGAGGAAACAGGGAGCTTCTCTTTCTTACGGAAGAAGGTTTTAATTGAACAGCCCCCTCAATGACACGTCGGAGCTGAATGGAGAGGGTTGCTTAGGAATAGCCCAGGGGCATTCATCACCTCGTTACATCCCTTCTGTTAATGAGAAGCAGGTCTTGGGTCTTGTTCCTTCGCCTCCCTTCTCAAGGGGTGGCTGGGGAACAAATACTCTTTTCCTTTATGCCGATTGGGCGACGCACACCCATTACTTAATGCCCTCACAAAGAACATTCTGTGACGGAGGAAGATTTCGCTTCTGTAATCTCCGAAAGCTGAACTATCTGTTTTATATGCATAGTTGGAATGTTAAGTGTGTAAGCTATCAATAAATATAAATAACTCTCTATATATTAATGATATCTGTACTTAAGAGTAACTCTCTCTATAACTTAAGTATAAAAAATTGTGTTTATATTTAACTATATACATTTTAATAAATAAATAAGTATCTGTCTATGTATGCCCGAAGTAAAGGACACTATATCTATTTTTAAAATAGTAATTAGTAAAGTTTAAAAAAGCAATAACGCTTAAAAAGGGTAATTATAATTTAAAAATCAGAAATCCAAGAAATGAAATATACAAAGGTTTTTTTTGAATGATATTCATTAACAAGCAAGTTATTAATAAAGAAATACAAAATTTCCCACCTTTCAAATGATTTTCTGTGAAATTTCAAAAATGTATATGTAGTGGCTTTTTTCTCTGACATACTGATATACTCATATATTCATGTATTAACTAGAATTAATCTTTAGACTGTACAACAACAGTCTAAATAAATGGAATTTTCCAATACTTATGTTGTATCGTTCTAAATTATTGGAAAGACTATTTCGCATTGCATCTGGATATTACAACTATTTTTTTGTCCAAATTTACAGTATGCATTCAATAATTTTAATTTTCCTTTAATTAATGCATTTTTGATTTATTATGAATAAAAAAAATGCTTTATAGACTTAAGGACACAATCCCTTAAAGGAGGGTCCTAAGATTCTTAAACTTCAAAATATTCTATAGTTTAAAAAATTAGGTTAGAGTCCCTTTTTTCTGAAGATTTTGGTGCAAATATTTTGACGATACAACCAAAACTTTTAGAATCATCGATGAAAAATTAAACCTCTGGTTTTATTAATTTTCTTGTTATTTTTTAACTCGTCATTTTTTAGGATTTCTCAGATGACATTTATCATACTAGTTTGAAATTTAATACACATGTTGAAACTAAGTTAGTTTAATTGCGACTTATACATCACATTCACACAGTTATTAGACAAATTACTAACAACATTTTTTTTTTATGAATTTTAATTCAATTTTTATCTATATTTTTATAATTTTCTTAATAGTTTCATTAAATTTTTGTAAAACATTTTTTGAAAAAATGCTTGACTTCAAAATTAAACCTTTTTTTTTCTACTAGAAATTATTATTTCTTATAAATTTTGATTAATGCACTTCAGAATACCGTGTGCAACATTATATTGATTTTTGTAATTTTGAAAAGGTGTCCAATTTACATTTCTTATGAGCTTTTTGAAATTTTTTTAAAAATTTGAAAATTAGAGGATTAATACAAATATATATACAAAAGAAAAACTTACGTTGTTACGTTAAGAAAAACTGTGCCGTTGGGCTATTCTCGATTTTCTCTGCCCTAATCTTGGGATCGACTTTAATTGAGATAGATTGCATGAAATAAAAATTTCTTCCCAACCAAAATGAAACGTTATTATGTTAATTAGATGCAGGTGGAAATAAAGTGAAGTGATTCAGATATGATGGCATATAAGTAAAGTGAAATTTAGAAGATGGAGAGAGAGAGAGTGAGGGTTACTCTGAATCTTATTCTAGCAAGAGGCCAATTATATTACGAGTAGTTACTGGCTCTCGCTGTCGCAGAGGATTTGACGAGAAAAGCAACCCCAACTGAAAGGGGTTTGGTAAGAGTATATTATTTCAGTGATATTTAAATTGGTTGGACTAATCATGGAATTCAAACAGAGCCTTAATCCATTTAATATTATATTCTGTTAATTGATAAGTAAATAGTTGAATTGGAGTAGACTTGCGTGTCTTTGGATCAGTTTTTGACTCTTAGAGTTAGTTACATTTAATTATACCATGGCACAAGAGTCGGTTAAAAGTAATCGTACGTTACAAGTTCTATTCAAAGTTTTACAAAGAACTGATTTCGCCACTCATGGTGCGCTTTTTTTAATGGGTTTTCTTCTACTCACATTGTAACTATGTCCGAGTCAAAACTATAAAAGCTTTTTTTTCTCAAGTTTCAAAGCGCTCACATGAGCTGAAATTTTCTATACACGATTGTTTTGGATGACAATACGATAACTTAACTATAATTAATAAAAATTAATTGATTAAAACTAATTATTTGAAGAATTGAATTTTACTCATAATTCCAACTGTCCACAGCGTGAACGTTTTGATGTTGAAATTTAAGACATAAAAAAATTATGTTACGAAAAGTGGGAAATTAATTTTTTTTTTAGTTTGGTTTAATTATCGTCGCATTAGAAGCAATACGAGGGCTATTGACAATCTCGTAATTTTGAATCTCGGTCAAGTAACGAGGATGATACCTGAGACGCATTCCCCTCTCCTAACTTCAACACCACGCCAATGGGTGGACTTTGGGCCCCTACAGATTTAACGTGCATCAGCTCCGGCTACACGGCGGATTCTTAGTGGCATCGAGGCCCGAATTCACAACTCGATGAAAACCGTTTGCCGCAAGACCTCGACCATTATCATTACGCTACCGTAACCCCGTGAAGTTTCCTAGGTAAACCCATGTTTAAAAATTTGTTTCTTACCGTGTTATTATAATTACTATTAAATTTCTCAATTAAATGTAAGAATTAAAGGAAATGATGAAACATTGAGAAATGGACAAAAGTAAACTTTTCCGATATTAAAATGAAAGGAAATGATTAATTATTAATTCGAATATTGTATCAGCTACATGTAATTAAAATGACGACAAACGATAAATTATTAAATTGAATATATTTAAGCTAATTGTAATTAAAATTGAAGCAAGCGGATAAAAAAATTGAAAAGCTATCAAGTACTCCAAAAGTGATCGAACTAAAACAATAGCCCCTTGGGTAGCTAATAAATATTAATTTGTAAAAACTTCAAGTTTCTTCTTTGTTTCATAGGTAAGTTATATTAATTTACAAATTTTCCCCCCGCATACACGGATAAGCCCTCAGATTTCTTAACGGGCTATTAAAATTAAGCCTCACAATGTTCTTGGCTAAATGTTAACAACTGGGTAGCTTTAAAATGTGTATGCGTATATATAACAACGTAGAATATTATATTTGTATTTTGAAATTTAGATATATTAGTCTACCAATATTTATTAATTCTATAAATATTAAATATTTCTTAAGTATGTTTATTTATTCACACTCAGCAAAAACATAAATTATTGCTCAAAATGAATGTTATTTTCCGTCAAACGTGTTATTTGACATCAAGTTGAGTGGTGGTTATATGTCTCATAACTGGTGTGGCTGCGGTAGCCTAATGGTCATGATCGTGGACCTACTGCAAGCATTGTTTTCTTCGAATCGTGGGCTCGACTCCTACTGCCACTTAAGACCCGGGGTGATACACATCAGATTTGAACAAAATCTTGAGTCCTTTAATTGGAAGTTGTGGAAGTTTGGAGAGGGAGGTACTATCTCAGGAGTGATTCTCCTCACGCCGAGGTTCAAAATTACGAGGTCTGTCGTCAATAGCTCATGTACAGCTTCTCAGTGCGACATTAATAAACAGTCACATCACACTTTCATAACTAGTTAATAGGTTAATTTTTATACCACACTGAAAATGTCTTGTGAATGCGTAAAGAAAAGTTAACTGTTTGAAACGAGTCCTTACAATTGAAACGATCGAAGAATGACCTTTCATGAAATTATAAGCCCATAGTTGTCAAATTAATCAAGTAAGAGGTTTGTAATTTTATCGTTGTTAGAATCAGCTTTGTGCATTCAATCAATTTCATTTTGCGATCCAATGAATTACTTTAAGTAAATCCTAGTATCATATTCTACTCATTTTCACTGAAAGGAAATGGTGAATGTGGTTTTATCTCGTGTATCAACCACATTAGATTACTATGTTCTTTAATTTAGAAGTACATTACTTTTTTTAAATATATCCCTTTGATAAAATAATCTGATAAATATAATCATTTTTGACATTAACAGATTGTGTTTCAATTGTTAATTCTGAACGATAAGGAAAATAATTGGATTGCAAAACAGTTGGAGCTACGATTCTGAAAGGTATATTTCTGCATTTTATTTCTAATGTTAAAGCATCTCAACTTCTATGTAACTTAATACTGATCCGTTAAAATTCAGACTATGCGTGCAGGGTTTTCGTTAACTATTTCAATAAAATAAGACACGATAATCATCCAGATGAACAGTATTTACTCTGGAACTTAAAGGATCAATACTTAACAAAATCATTGCTTATGATTCCTTATTAAGATCAGTGGAAGTCTCAAAGTGGATTTGGAGGTTGAATTCGAATCTGTCGTTGGATTCGCAATCACAAGTATAAGACTACCATCTTTCTCACTCATGGCCCCTAAGCATCCTTGGGGCCATGAGTGAGAAATTTTGGTTTTTTTTTTTATCTCGGAGTTTACTGTCTTTGAAAAACACTGGTGGCGCTCTCTCAGGATATCCTAGCAATCCCTCTCTATTTACATTACAGTTATCCTTCCTGTCAAGCAATTTTTATCTTTTTTCTGACGTCTAGACCATTGTTACACATTTTTAGAGCAGCATAGCCATATCTGACTGTTACACCACTATCATTCACGAGGTATCATTCTCACAGACAACTGGCAACAACAACTTTCACGATGATATCTTTCAAAGAAATTGCAAGCTAAGTGCCTTGGAGTTATTTTTTGATTTGAATGAGATTATACAACATGTGATATTGCTTATTAACTCTTTAGTTTATTATTGCAAGTTTTACAATTTTTTGACACACAAAGTGGATTGAGTTCTATTGTAAAAATTGTTCTTAATTGGTACTATTTTTCATCTCTTTCGTTGAAGCAACTTACGAGCACCTCTCAATTTCCATCCATCATTATTTAACTGGATAGCCATCTTAGAGTGTTCTTAAATAATCAATAAGTTCAAAATTCCAATTGGAGATATATATATATATATATATATATATATTAGGTATGCAAATGATTAAAGTATCGGCTACCACAGCGTCAATAATGTCAGTAAATACGCTGCTTATCATGCTTTGGGAGAACCTTTAAAATGTTCTCCCAAAGCATATAATTTTGATTTTAACAAGCGTGTTTGAGATTAATTTATCACTTTGAGGTATTCTTGAGGAAAAAAAACCGACAACCGTTTGAACTATTGGATGTTATAGTTTCCCGTTGTTTGGCGAAATTGGTTACAAAGAGGTTATCTCTCGCGACAAGTTAGCTCATTAAAAGCTACATAAACTACAAGTAAGAAGAGTAAATATTTGTTCGTCAAGCGCGAAGTGTACCAATTGCCACAAATCCATACATTATGGCAGCAACAATGCCTCTCTGCATCATCTTGTACTGTTAGCTGCGGCTGAAGGCTGATGGATTGCTTGCACGAACACCCTTATGAATATTACTCCTGACATCAAAGAAAGGTAATCAGAGACTGCAATGGTGCCCAGAAAGCGCAACGTAGAACCATATGCAATGACATCTGATCATCTTTAATGACGAGTTTTGGTTTTGTCTTGGTGACGATGATAACCGCACCCCATGAACATAGATAACGCTGCCACGATGAACGATTTGTTGACACGCGTCACATTTTGAATGCTGGGTATAAAGATAAGATATGTGGTTTCATATGGATCCCGATCACTGTTTGTTCTCACCAGAGCCACTCTAATGGCTCAAAGGTACGTTAGTGAAGTTCTTCTAAAGTGGTCATTCATTTTGTAAACATCTATCCCAGGCTATTCCAAAAGACATCACTCGTGTTCCTACCCCTGCTATCTCAAGAGCTTGATTTTCAGCTTTATATGTTATGCTGTGGATAGCAGTAGTGTCAGAACTGTCATCCATAAATAACATATGGGATGCTAGAGGACGCTCTTTTAAACTTCCACCGCTGCCACTAAATTGCCAAGGTATTTATGGTTGTGTTCAGTCTGCATGGGATAAGCTGAAACAAGACACCTTTCAGAGTATCTACGGTTGTAGTCCATGGCTTGTGACAGAAGGCTTTAGAAATAATGTTGGTTCTTTTTCTATTGAGAGTTGTAATGATATTTTGTTTTTATTTTGACCTGTAAATTTTGTGATACTCCCGCCTAGTTTTTAATCATTTCTGGTCATAAAGAGTACTTACATTTAAATATCAATTCAATCTGACTTATTCCTTCTAGGGGCAACCTTTTTTTGCTGGTAAGTGTATTAAATGATAACATTGATTAGGGGATTTTTATGTAAAAGCAAAATCTTTTGTGATTTTAATCTATATACACCCAGTGAGAAAATCACAGATTAATTGCCATTTGGAATTTGAGAAATTGAAATATTTGGTAACCAATTTTATTAAGCGATTTGTATCTAAACAAAACGCTTTGTGAATTTTAATTCTCTATATCTCATGAGAGAATCATGAATTACTTGCTAAATGAATGACCACTTAGATTCAAGACTCTCGAATTAAATTATAGTATTCGTTCCCCATATGGAAATTAAATCATCTTTTGTGACATATTGTTAAATATAATGAATAGAGTGTGATTTTATTCATTTGTTACGTGACTTAGAATTGTAAGAACCATCATTTTAAGGTAGTTGTTCTATGCTATGAACCTTTTTTTAATTTATCAATGCAAAACATTTGAAATATAACGCTTCTGTATTAATTCCTGTACTTAATATACAAACTTGATTCTTACTTGACTACATAAATAATATTTATAATATTTCATTATGAATCTTATTCATATATTCATTAATCAATTATTCAATGCATAGAAATCTACATGGTGATAACAACATATGTCTTGAATTCAGATCAATGAATATTCAATATTTTACCTATAACCTGCTTTATCTGAACGAGTTGTTTCAAAACGCGTCTGATTTTCCGTATAAATAAAACAAATATTTTTCTTCTTACCAAACTTGTCAGGTTCGAGGTTTTAGACAAAGTAACATTGAGGGTTCGAATCACCAACTCATTATCAATCCTATCTGGACTCACTTTAAAGGCTCTTTGTTCAAAATAAAGTCTACTACAGATATATATATATATATATATATTTCCTCTATTTTATTCATTTCAGTTCACTGGTTCTAATATAATCTGCATAATTACGTTCCATTCATTGGTAGAGAATTTCAATTCAAACAAATTCAATTAAAATGATCCCAAAGTGAAGGGAAAATAGAGAAATAGCCATTGTTACAGAAAGTCTGTATTCATCATATAATTTCAGGAAGTGTTCAATAAAAATTGTTTTTGCTAGTGATTCTTTCTTGACGTCACGCTGAGAAACAACACGATGGCTATTAGCGACGACCTCGTTGTTTCAAAAGTCGGTCAGAGATTAGGACGACACTTGAGTTGGCTCTAACCCCCCTCTTTAAACTTCTAATTCGAGGATTTGGAACCTTGGAAAATTTAACGTGCTTCCATCCCATTGCACAGTTTTTTTAGTGGCATCAAGGCACGAGCTGACGCGTCTACGAAAACTACGCCGGTCTCGAATCCGCGATCATAACCACTGTCTACCGCGGCCACATTGTTTAATTCACAACAAATGCTTCTTAGAAAAAGGATTCTACTGCATTTAATTTTAGCATACATGGATTTTATGCCCGAATAATCAGTAAATAATAAACTGAAGAATTCCGTAGAGATATCGAATGATCCTTAGAAATTTTGTTCTAACGACATTTTTATAAAGGAAGGAAGCATTTCATCATCGCTCACCTCTGATAAACAAAATCATTAAGGGTAATGGTGATCCAGTTTCTCATATTTTAATGCCTTTGTTGATCTCATGACCTTTCCTTAATTGCTATTTGATATTCAGACATTTTCCATTCGGTGGACTCTGACTTCCGGGGCACAGCACTCGTGTGCTGTTATGCACTCTACTTTAGCACTCCTAACTAAAAGTTGAAAAGTTGCCTTTGATATGAAGGCTCATTTTCCTTAATTAGAAAGTGACCTCTCCACTGCAGTAACTTTTAGATAAGGTGATTACGTCGGAGATTTGAGAGAGGAATATAATAATTTTGCGTCAGATTCCTTATTTCCTATTGGCTCATTTTTTCAAAATTTAAAGTTTTAACAATTATTAGGTTATTCGGAATGTTTTAAATTCTCGATGTAATGGATGTTATTTCAGTAAAATTTGATTTCAATTTTGTAACTAAATAGTACTTGGCTTATAAAGGGTTCTCTCGCGTATTTTCCTTCAAAAGTCATTTTTGCAATTCATAATGCGTTAATTATACTCGGAACCACTTTCGGTAAATGTGTGATGACCGTCCTTCCTTATTTTATTCTACTGTCCTCTTTTCTTCCATTGAAATATTCAATAAGTACTAGACTCCAATTTATGATACGTTAAGAGAAAAATAAAACACTTTATTAATAACTGAAGAATAGATAAAGTCGCTGCCTCTCGAAACTCACTTAGCTCCTGATTATTATTTAAAAATGAAGGCTTAGCTTACCAGTTCACTTGTCCTGATTCCAACAGTGCTCGCAAACAGTCGCCGATACTTATCTTGGTACTATAACTATTATTCGTTTCAGTCCAAAAGATTAACTACGATTCTTTAATAAAATTTATAAATGTTTATCAGCCTGTTGTTATATCTGAATCCTTTCATTTTCCTGTTAATTCCATTTCATTTATGCATCACTATTTCTAATTCAATTAACTAAACTACATGTAATTTACCAATCACATTTCATTTTGTTTGGAAAGAAATTGTAATTTTAAGCCATTCAAATTACTAGAATGTCTCCAAGGATAGAGAAGAGAAAATCACGAGCAGACCAACGTCACAAAGACATCTTGACGTATGTAAATAAAATAGAGAAATATTGAAGTGTAATGAATAAGATTGATAAAATAGCGTTTATAAAACTGCAGATAATTTAATGGCAAGTGTTATAGGCAAGAAAGGGGTATTTGAAGTTATCAACGAAGCAGTTTAAATCATGCTCACGCTAAGTAAAGAGATTGAGTCAGTCATTTGATAATAAGTGCTTCAAGGTCTCAGATTTTCCCCCAGTGCCTGTATTTATGGCAACAACAGTTGAGAATAGACATCACGTTTTTTCACCTTTTTCGTAAACAGATTTCTAATGAAAACAAAATTTTGAGTTTCACGATTATCATTCTTTTTTTTAAATCTGCATCATTATAATATTTGTTTAAAATCTTTGTAACATCCTATAAAAATTGTTAACATGTAATTAAAACATGTTATTTTCTTACACCTTTATATAAAGGTACTAAACAGCTCCTTGGATCTTTTAAACTAAATAAATTTGTATACGCATAGGTATATTAATATTTTATACGGATATGTTTGAATAACTTTTTTTTTTTCATTTTGGAAAAAAAAAATTTGAAAAAAAATAAACACGTCATTTATAGATATTTAATATAGATTTCATATTTAACATGAAGCGTTTCTAAACGCAAAGGAATTCAGACCTTAACTTAAGTGTTGAAGATAAATACAGTGTCGATGGTACATTAGTCGCTACCATGATAACTGATGGAGGAAAAACGAAAAGGGACCTTGACACGCCTATTTTATAGTAACAAACTATAGAAAGATTCTGAATAATACAGTCCGTGATTTGGATCCTCCTAGGTACAATACACAATTGGTCATAATAATTCAGAAATAATCAAATAAATACTTACATTATTAATCTAAAGACTCGAACGTGTAAAGAGATTTTATCCGCTGATATAATTATTAGATTTTGAATACTGAATATTTGTCATTTCGAAAAATATAATTTGGTTACCTTTACTATCTGACTTTCAAGTCATTTGATTACTAATTAGCGACTATTTAAATATTGTTACGTGGTTGATCGTTTGTAAAATGAAAATAAGGCCCACACAATTAAAAAAGCTTTTTCCAAGCAAACCCAAATTTGTTTTGAGAATTTGTAGTTAAAAGTTATATTTTCTTTTAACAAGACCACTTATCACACATTTATAAAACCATACAATGATACAAATTCAAAGCTCGCATAATCATTGAACACAGTAACTCAAACCACGTGATTACAATATCGCAGCAATGCATATATTTTGCACAAACTGCTTGTACTCTCTCTACAATGAAACTGATGAACACAGTGTTTCACATTCCCCCCTGCAAATAATGTCCTAAAAGCTTTTACTTGCTTCAGAGCATACTCCTTTCACCTAGGGAAAACTAATTTTTTCCTTTTTCACCAAATTTATCGCCAAGATCAGTCCTACCTATCCAGCATTAACTGCATTGTGTATTTTTCACCTCCACAGTAAAACTGTATTTATTTCCGTAAAAGTTGTTCCTTTGAGAAGATAAAGTCCAAACATTAGCGTGATACGGCTTTCCTTCCTCTGAAAGTTTGCACGTCTTGACGATTGTACTTAAAGATTTCTGGTTTGTGGTAGAATTTTGCAAAGAATGTCCCACCGACTTTTACTGACTCTTAGAACTTGCTCCTTTCATCCAGAGGCAACTAATATTGTCACTCCTATCTATCTAGCATTAATTGCATCCTCATGTATTTCTTATCTTCACTATAAAACTGGCTTTTCCACTATAAAAATGGTTTCACAGAGAAGACAACACAACTCAAACGTTAGTATGATGAAATAATCAAGGGAAGGAAATAATCCCGAGGTGTTGAAAGAATTTTTTTTTAACATTGCTTCTTTGGGATTAATATCTATTTTCCATATTTCTTTCCAGAATTTTCCTAGGATAACCGGTCTTGTGCTACGAAATTTTATTTTAAGTGTAATGATCAATTTCCCTCCTTTATTATTAGAAAACCATCTGTCATTTTTTAATTAAAAATGGTCATGGTTATGTCGTTTTATTGCCATGGGATAGTGATTTAATTATATCATCATTCCTCAACTTTTCATGTCATATGCCCCTAAGGGCTTACTACCTTATTTTGGTAGCAACGGGAATAACGATCCCAAGGCCCCCTGGTGATCTTTTTCTTCCCCATGTGATTTATTGCCTTCCGTAAACACAGGTGAAGTGATCCCGAGGCACTCTAGCATTCCTTCTCTACTTTCGACTCTTCTTCTTGTCAGACATTTTTAACTTTCTTTTTTCCAGACGTACAGATCGCTATTACACCTTCTTTGGTGCAGCATGGTCGTATTTGGCTTTTGTGCCATTACACTCTCCCATTCCTTACTCACTTTCATGTTATTTTTAATTTCAAATTAGATTTACGTAATTGTTTACACGAAAATCAAATGATGAAAAGAAGATTCTGACAACCAACAGTAATTTTTTTTTATTTTAGTCATAAGAATTTTTTGCTGGTTTTCTCATTTCTTATAAAATGTACTCAAGTGAAATAAAGGGGAACACTATTGGTATAAAGTACAAAAATGCATTGAATCTAAAATAGTTTTACACATTTTTAAATCTGGAAGGAACATTTAAAAGTTACAGTAGCGCAATACGAAGACCTTTTATTATTTTAAGAAGACACAGTGCCCTGTGAACAACTTTTTAAAATTAGATATTTATAAGAAAGTGTTTCAATTAAATATATTTGAAAACATTAATTATGTAATTCAAGAAAAAGAATTCATTTTCAATAATTCGATATAAAAACCAACGTTTTTAAAAACAACGCTTTTATATGGTGGCAAAGTTAATTAAAGAAAATTATTGAAATATTAGTTAAAACTGTTGGTTATTTTTAACTTTAAAATTTACTAAAAAAGAGATATTTGTGAGCGTATTAAAAAATTCATTATACTCATAAAATCAAAACATGCATTTGAAAATTTGTAAGTCATTCTATTAAAAAAAAAAAATGGGAACCAGAATTCAGAAAAAATTATTGTGATAAGACATGGTGCCAAATATTGGAAACTTTCTTTCTTGCGAATGATTACTGTCTAAAAGTCAGCAACCCTTACTATCTCGGAGATAGTAAAGGGGAGATAGTATCTCCCCTTTGTGAGTACAATAGTTTTACGAGGCCTCATGTGGTGTGGGGAGTGCCCGGTGTTCCCAGAGGGGGAAAGAAATTTTTCCCTCAATCCTAAAAGCGCCGAGAGGAAAGAATATTTTGACTTATTAAAATTATTGAAATATTAGTTAAAACTTCTCGCAAACGTCTAAATATTGCATTGTTAGGCGAGTACGAACGATTCCCAAAATTTCAAAGCTCTAGCTTGATGGGAAGTTGGTTAAACTAACGATCGAAAATTTGATGACACACTCACACACTCACACACACACACCAAGTGAAATTCAGAAAAACGTTGTAAAAAAGAATTAAAATGTTATTCTTTTCAGAATAATTAAAGATTTTAAAATTCCTATAACTTCTACGAATTTTAAGCAATTTTTTTTTCAATTTCTAAAGAAGTGATATTCACAATTATGTGAATATGTTGGTTTGTAGTTAGTATTATTAGTAATTTTACTAACTTTTTTTTCTATAAGATACTATGAAAAAATAAACAAAAGTTATATCAAATTTTGTAAATTTTTTAAAAAATAACAATTCATCTAAACCTTTTTTCCATGGACAGAATTATTAAATGTATGCAAAATAGCCAGAAAAATTTCAAATCTTTGCTTTGATTACAAAAAAGGCCTTAACATGGTTAATACATGACCACTATGAAAAATTAGTCGCGAAAGAGCAGTTTAAAAGTTAAAATTACTTATTTTACTCTTAAAAATTTTTAATAACTTTTGCAATAAATGTAGCTAGAACTGTAAAATTTTATATATATGTTTAGAAAAGTTAAACAAGATAATCAATCAAAATAAGATAATTCTTTTCAATATTTTAATCATTTTTGTGTAATTTTTTCTCTTAATAATAAATCTCTTTTCATTACAAAATCAAATTTAAGAGCTTCACAATTCCAAAATTATAACCTTAAATGGAGAGAAAGAAAATCCCTTGTAATCAGTTTCGAAAATTCAATAATGACTTTAAAAAACAGCATAAATCGAATATGGACTAAACGTATAGATCTGAAATAACAAATTTTAAGCTAGGAGCCTAATCCCTCGACGACAAAAAAATTCACTAACTTGAAAAGAATCCATTAATGTTTTTTAAAAAACTTATGAGTTGGAGCAGAAACACGTTTGCACTTTTCCAAAGTTCTTACACCTTACAAAGGAAACAATGGATATTCTACAATGAGGGCAGTTACAATCACTCTCACCTCTCGTGAGATAAAGCCTTCCTTCAACAACAGGGACAGGATAAGCCAATAAAAAAGGGCCATTGGTCAAAGGAAATAGCTTAGAAAGTACACTGAATGAGAACAGGAAGTGCAGGCTTACCGGAAATTATCCGGATATATTTTCCAGAAGGGTCACATCGATATTCGCTTGTAATCGATTGGAACTTTTCGTTTCGAAAGGGTTCATTACCATTGAATTGGGAGAGTTGGACACATTCTTTTCTCTTTGTGTATTGCGGAAAGGGGATATTTAAAACTAGAATGTTTTCAGCTATAAAATCTGTGTTTTTTATTAAGTTCCAATGGAAATGTAGTTGTAGAAGGAATTACGATAATCCCAGAGGAAAGGGGAGGAGAGAAGGTCTGCTTCTTCCATTTTCCTTGGTTTCAGAAAATTGGGCATTCACACTTTGTAAATAGTTTTCAAAGCTTATATTGTTTGTGTGCTTTTCCTTTAAAAATGATTCTAATATTTAGCTGAAACTTCTCTCGATTATTGAACTTTTTCATAACCAAAATGAAAAAAAAAAGGATTCAAAGGAATTGATATCGAAATGAAACATATTAGAATCAGAATTAATTACTCAATATTTTAATTATCCTACAGATAATCTTGACTAATCATGACCTGACTCGATAATGGTCTCAAAACTCGCATTCATAACCATTGGCCTTGAATGGTCGCCCAAGAACAGTAAAAAATGTAATATAAGTCCAGAGATAGTATCTAGTAATGATATACATACTTTACTTGGTTCTCTATATTGTTCTGCTGCAACGCTAGAGAGTTACTGCTTTACCTCATATGGTCACTATCACCCCAAACAAATTGACGAAGCTGTGGTAGATAGCACTGAAGCACTCGCCTAATAGTCTCGAACACTCACCGAGTGACTTTCGCATCTTTGGTCCGTTGAAAAAGACACTGAGTTTGTATTTGGACCACGAAGTTATGGACACACTATTGGAAACTGGTTTCTATCTAAATCAAATTTCAGGAACACGATATACACCGTTTGGTGAACCAATGTACCAAGTTCTTGTGCAAGTTTGATTACATTTATGAATAAATCATGCCATTTTATTCTGTGGCTCCTGTACCACTTTCATGTGATCCGCCCTTATATATTACTGACTCTAGGGATATGAGGTGTAACAAATCAAGCCTCCGACTTGAAGGATTATTATATTGAACAAAATTGGCGGAATTAATGTATATTGTATAAAAATAGGTTTAATATACAAAGACTGAATTAAAGTTCAGACTCGGCGTATCGAGTGTTAAATCACCTCTCGATATTAAAAGAAATAGTACTCCTTTTCTTGTCGTGAAACTTAATTGTAATTTTATCTCTTTTTCTTGTCATAAATTTAACTTACCCTATGTCTCCATTTTACCAGTCAAACATTTTTAAAGAATCAGGCGAACTTAAGAGTCCATGATTTTTGCTGCAATATTCCATCAATCCAATTCATCCACTTTTAATATACATATCTTAATCGCCAATGACTCTCGTGTTGATTCTCAGTACGACGTTAATAAGCAATCACAATCTAATATATTTCCTTCAACGTAAATAGAATGATTTTTTCTTCCTTTTTATTTAGCCATAATTTGTGATTCGTCGAAGTAACAAGGCGATATTATTAAACATTGCTTAATATAATTAGTTTGCTCATGAAATGTGATTATTCATTACTGTCGTACTTAGAAGCAACCCTCGCAAATTTGAGCATCGGTCATTTTGCGAGAAAGACACCTGAACTGGCCCATCCCTCTCCAGACTTCCACACCACGCCAAAGAGAGGACTTGGGACATCGACAGATTTAACGTGCACCACCCTCGCTACAAGGCGGGTTTTTAATGGCATCAGTTCTCGAACCTCCTACACGATGAAATGCCTACTGCAAATTCCCGTCTGTGATCACCACTCTACCGGCGCCTCTTAATAATGAAAGAAAGCATCTCTGTTATACCCACATTTCTTTTGTTTAAATAATCGATTTATATTAAAGCACCTGTTTTTAAAGGCAGATGGCGTTGTTAAGTTGTTGCTACCATAGTTATGAAACATGAGCTATTCACGAATTTTCCCTTAATTAACATCTGGGGTTTCTTTCTGAATTTTTATTTAGGTTTTCAGCTCCTTTCCGATCAAATGAAATGTGGTTATGCAAATTAAATAAACTTTAGAAGTGGAAGGAATAGATGAATCAAGTCGAATGAATGCAACACAGAATTGAATCTCATGACAATAGGTTACAGTGACAAGAAGAGTGTTAGTGTGTAGCTTCAGGAGAGTTTTCTTACTTGTAAACGTAGTTTGCGAATTCAAAGAATCCTGCACTGTCTGGTTGATTGACCATTTAGAAAAGGTACTCGCATTGTATTCTGGTAAGGGTGTTCTTTGTTATACTATAGAAGTTGTTATTACTCCCGCCTGGGACTTAATACTAGTTGAGAGCTCTCCCCTTAATAGAAAACTAATAAACTCTCTTCTGAAACATAAATTGGTTATTTTAATTACTTAAATTAAACTTGAACTTAAGTTGAAATTTACATTTGTGATTCGAGTAACATTTAAGAGGTTTGATGAGATGGGTTATAAAATTATGCTATATAGTGCGCTTCTACACTGGTTATCATAAATTAAGGAAAAATCACAAAAATAGCGATAACTCTTTCAAAAGTAAGCCAAACCGTGCAAAATTTGCATATGTTGTCCACTAAGAGTAGCTGAGTAAAATTGCAATATGCAAATTAGTGACGCTGCACTCGGCTTACGTCATCTGCCTGGAGCATAAAAGTCCAAGTTTGAGAGAAAGCACACAAATTTTACTGTGATTGCGACATTGAAAATCTGAGATAGCCAATTCGTAATAATGACCTCTAGGCATCATTTGCCTGAAGAACTACGATGGAGAACCATCGGGAGACTAGAGGCAGGGCAGAGTCAATCAGAAGTGGCCAGATGGCTAAATGTGAGTCCATCTGTGGTTCATAGACTTTGGAGGCAATTTCAAACCACAGATTCGGCATCTAGGAGGTTCAGTCAAGGACGGCCAACTGTTACGACCAGTGCCGATGACCGATATTTGACATTAAGTGCACGCAGGAATAGAACCGCTACTCCGACACATCTTAGATCCTCTCTTGCTGCAGCCACCGGAAGGTTGGTGTCAACGTCAACTGTGCGCAGAAGGCTCCACGAAGGTGGTCTGTATGCGAGACGACCAGCCATTTGCGTGCCGCTCACATCACGCCATAGGAGAGACCGTTTGCAGTGGGCCCGACAACATGTCCACTGGACGTCAGATCAATGGAGGCCTGTTCTCTTTACGGATGAGTCCAGGTTTAGTCTAGAAAGTGACAGTAGACGTTATTTGATATGGAGAGAACCTGGGACCCGTTATCATCCATCAAACATCCGTGAAAGAGATGCATACGGAAGAGGCAGTGTCTGTGTTTGGGGAGGCATATCCTTAGGAGGGCGCACAGACCTCCATGTCTTTCCAAGGGGAACCGTGAATGCTCAGGTTTATCGAGACAACATCCTTGATGCTTATGTGCGCCCATATGCCGGGGCGATTGGTGATTGCTTCCTGTTACAGGACGATAATGCAAGACCACACAGAGCTCGCATTGTTGATGATTATCTTCAACAGGAAACAATTACGCGCATGGAGTGGCCAGCTCGATCCCCGGACTTGAATCCTATCTAGCACGTTTGGGATGCTCTAGGGAGGCGTGTATCTGCCATCAATCCGCCCCCTCAGACCCTTGCCGCGCTTGCATCTGCTTTACAAGAGCAATGGCTCTCACTTCCTATTGAACTGATAGACCGCATAATTGAAAGCATCACACATCGCTGTTTGTGCTGTATTGCTTCTAGAGGCAATCATATTCCATATTAAAGGTACTTTTTCTATTGCAAACCGATACTTCCAATTTGTTTATTTTATACATGTGCTAATTTCTATACTACTATTAATGTCTGATAATTTCTTTTTATGTTGTTTAATACCTTACTATGTGTTGTATATTGTGGGTAAGTTTCATAAAATTCCATGTGTAATTTCTTGAGTTATCGCGATTTTTGTGAATTTTCCTTAATTTATGATAACCAGTGTATATACTAAACGGTGCCAAATCAACCATGACACTATTTCATGAGTTCATGTTTCGGCAGCTATTTGCTGCCAAAACAAAAAATTCGATTCCATCCATGTCAAGTTTTGGAATTATTTTACGTTAAGTTGCCCCCGACGATCATACCTGGATTTCTTATTATACTCCGAAAACCATGCAACAATCAAAACTATTGGTTGTTTCCGGTGAACCTGCTTCATAGAAAGCAAAGATGATCTCATCTGGAAAGTTAGGGTGATCATCTTTTAGGATTCAGAGGGCGTCATACTCATGGATTTCTTGGGAAAGGTGGAAAACGACCAATGAACAATACTTCGGTAAGTTACTCCCCGTTCCTATATATCTGATTCCCCTTACGTCACCTCTTCGTTCTAACCTGAGTATATAGTGATCCACTCTCGTAAGCCATAAGCAATATATTTTGTCAATACTGCCCTCTTAGAATTCAAGGATATGCTGTTATTGATTTTTAAGAAAGACATAAAATTCTCTTTGACTGGTTCATTTTGCTTGCCATTTCTTACATATAAAGATAAAAAGAGATTATTTTCTAATTTTTCTTTTATTTTGTGCCGTAAAATCATTCAATTTGTCTTGGAACCCCATCCAACAAACGATATTCCGAGCACGTGTGTTGCTCGTTTATTCCATTGACCAATCCTCGGTAATACTTCTAAATCTCCCTTTTCCTTATTTGTAGCCATTTAAGTTTTTAGTAGAATGGGTCCGAGATTCTCTTTATTCTGTATCCTTTGATCCTGAGCACAAGGTAACTCTTTTCTTCTGTTTCTTTTTTTTTTTTTTTTTTTTTTTAAAAAAACCCTGGATTCAAAGGGAAAGAAAAAAAAAAGAAAAAAGAAGCGCCGTGATTGGATGGAACCTGAGTTTTTCATTCCATACGATCAAAGACTGTCCCTTCTTTTTTTCGTGTAACGAGAATCACAATTTCCAACAAAGCTTTAAGCGAACGTGTGTCAGCTCCCGTTGATGCTATCCGGATAATCCCGGTGTTTCTGCTGATCCACTCGCGGTGGCTTCTCTCTTTCAAAACCGGATCTATATCTGGAAGAGTCATTTTATTTTGGTGTATGTAAAGGATGTTCTATTTTGAGAATAAAGAAGAAATGGGATACATATTAGAGATATATTGTTGTTTCAGAGAGTATTGGATTGCACAGTAGTAACTTTTAAAAAGGGAAGGGACAATTCTATTGACTCCGACCCCTTTGAATGGGGATCTTAATATATTTATATATTTACCTCTTATTAAGGGGTACTCTACTAAAAATACACTGAAAAAAGCTTAAAAAAATAGGGTAGAGAAATAAATAATTATAGAAATTCTCTTTGTTAGTTTTGATTTGAGATTTCAAAGGCTAGTTCGCGCTCAGTGAAAAATAGTTTTGTGACAAGGGGATAGTAAAATGAACAGTTAATCCTTCTCTTTTGAAAATTGCTTTTCAGAGCAATACATTGGGAAAAAATACGAGTTGTGGCCCTATAAGAAGAATATTTCAAATTTATAAATTCAAAATCCAGTTACTTTTACTGCAGTTTTAATAGGGGAAGAAAGCAGTATTAGAATAGCAGTAGCAAAATAATAGGTAAATGTATTATTTTTGTAATGATTGCGAATTATTTTAATTAAGAATTCTCATTTTTAATTAACCTCAACTTCACAAAAACGCCTGTGACTATATTACATAATTATATATTTTATAAAACGCTGTATAAATCTGACTTTCTCACTAAATTACTTTTTTTAGAATGTTCCTTCTGAAGTAGGGACACTTCGATTTAAGAGGCAAAATGTCTGTTCCTGTAGGCGTCTCTTATTGGGAGTATTATTGTATATTCTTAGCCTAAATTGGTGCCATTCATTTGTTTGACTTAAAAAATTGTGCCATGCTCTGATATTTTGCTCAAAACAACGCGTAATACTGCTATTTATTCTGCTAAAATTAATAGCTTTGTTGGTTGGGGCATTAAAATGCTTTATATTTTGTGTTTTTTTCGTTTTGAAAATAGAGGGCACTTTGCTGATTACGTAAACGCATTATTTATGAGAGTTTTGTAAACTGAACGTTCGAAAATTCAATTTTAAATTTGTAAACAAATGTTGCCAAGGCGTAGAAAAAATCATTTTGCTCAAATTTTTTTTTTTTTTAAGAATTATAGTATACTGCTCCTCATATGTAATTCATCCATAGTGTTGATATTTTGCACATTATGAGATGAAGCTATTTCTTGTATAGTGAAGAAGATTTTTTTTTATATGTAATGCTTTTAAGTATAAGGTATTACAAATATTTGTATAAAATTATGGATAATTTGAATTATAAAATTTTAAATTTAATTAAATTTAATTTTTGAAACTATAATAACGTTCATTGCATTGAATATTACTTTATTAAGTTTTCTAGAAAAAAAAATTAAAGTTATAGCTGCAGTAAATTTTATGAAGCTGTACCTAAAGATAAATACACGATTACAAATGCATTTTTAGCTATTGATTATAAACTACTCATGCATAGTTATTTATGTACATAAATATGATTTTCTTTGCATAAAAAGGTG
>BMAW01039991.1:87561-122753 GCA_019974015.1 Nephila pilipes
CACCGTTTTCATGTTACAGATGAGGATGATAGCAATTGCATACCCTTAGGTAGGACAAAAAAGACATCGGTATTAAATGACGTGTCCTCTGGTGGTAAAGTGATCCAATCCACAGTATCCTACTAAACTATGAGCAAATGATATACTCGATTTCGGAATAAAATAGTTATTCATCATATTTTGCCTCGCAATCTGAAGGGTCAAAAGGATACAACATAAGTACAATATATAGCAGGAGACGTTCCTTTGAGTTTTGGAAGGAAACAAGAGTCCAAAACTACTAGATTTTACTCTCAAGAAAAGCATTAGGTACTCAAAACTAATACTAACTAGCATCACGCTTATACAAGTCGAACTTAAGAATCAGTTATAATCTACTTGAAAACCACAGTTTCAAATAATGAAGTAACCAATTTTCTACTGTACTTACCATGTTAATATGTTTCAATATCATTTGAATCTTTTCCTTCAGTTAGCTCAAATAGTAATAGATGTGAACAAGTATCAGGAGCTTTGAAGCAGATTTCTTGGCCTGATTACAAATATGAAAATATTCATTAAAAACATTTTTATAAAATGATTGTTTACACATTTAATCTATTCATAGACTGTTATTTAATTCATTTTTTTTTAATGCTTATACCATTTAATTCATTCTATCATTTAATTCTATCATTTTTAATTCATTCCATACATTTAATTTTTTTATAATGTATGGAAAATATTATTTTCAACTGAATTAATATATTATTTCTGAAAGTGAAAATGAGAAATTGAGATAATGTAAGAGCAATGTATAGCGTTGTAGCCATAAAAGGTGCAAGAATATAGTTTTTTTTTTTTTTGAAAAAAAAATAATAAATTGACAAGAAAGAAAGGTCGAAAATTAGAGAAAAGATTCGCAGTTGGGTATCCAGGAGTGTTTACAACAGTGGGAAAGTAAAAAAGATCACTAGTGCGCCATGGGTCAGTGTATATATATATATATATATATATATATATATATATATATATATATAGAGAGAGAGAGAGAGAGAGAGAGAGAGAGAAAGAGAGAGAGAGAGCTGTGAATCAACCCAAATAATTAAATTAAAAATGTCGTTTGAAAGTAGCCATCTAGGATTTACCTTCAAGAAAGTACGGGCATCACTGACCCATGGCGCACTAGTGATCTTTTTACTTTCTCACTGTCTTTGGTAAACACTCCTGGATACCTTTGAGATCTTTCTTAATTTTCGACCTTCTTTCTTGTCAACCAATTATTATTTTTTTTTCAAAAAAAAAAAAACTATATTGCATTTGCACCTTTTTTGGCGTAGCAACGCCATATCTGGCTCTTACATTATTCAACTTAGTCCTCATTTTCACTTTCAGAAATAATATATTAATTCAGTTGAAAATAAATATTTTCCATACATTTACTAAAAATTAAATGTATGGAAATGAATTAAATGTATGAATAAATTAAATGTATGAATGAATTAAATGTATTAAAAGCATTAAAAGAAATGAATTAAATGTAGTTATGAATGAATTAAATGTGTTAAAAACATTTTACTAAAAATGTTTTTTAATGGAAATATTTTCATAATTTTGTAATCCAGGCCAAGAAATCTGCTTCAAAGCTCCTGATACTTTGAAGTTCCCATCTATTACTATTTGACTAACTGAAATGTGAGAGAAAGATTCAAAAATGATATTGAAACATATTAACATGTTAAAGTACAGTAGAAAATCTGGTTACTTCATTATTTGAAACTGTGGTTTTCAAATTAGATTATAACTGATTCTTAAGTTCAAGAACTTGTATAAGCGTGATGCTAGTTAGTATTAGTTTTGAGACCTAACAGTTTTCGTTGAGAGTAAAATCTAGTTTTGGAGCTCTTGTTTCCTTCCAAAAATCCTGAGAATCGTCTTCTGCTATATTGGTAATTATGTTGTATCCTTTTGACCCTTCAGATTGCGAGCAAAATTATGATGAATAACTATTTTATTCCGAATCGGAGCTATCGTTTGGCTCATAGTTTAGTAGGATACTATGATGTGGATTACTTTTACCACCAGAGGACACGTCATTTTGATACACAAGATGTCTTTTTTTGTCCTACCTAAGGGTAATGCAGATTGCTATCATCACTCATCTGTAACATGAAAACGGTGCGAATATAACATATATAAACTCAAAGGATAACGTAAACTTGTTATTTTGCAATAATAAAATCCGTTTACCTGTACTTTTCCATTTCGCCGGCGCAAATCTCACCAAGCAGAAATTATTGGCGACAACACACAGTAAAAAATGTTTATGCGCCATTGAATTACTTTGAATACAACCAATGCCGTTTGGCGTCGGTTGCATCATTTTTGGTGACTTTATCGCCTGCACCGGCGAAATGGAAAAGTACCCACTTACCTTCCCACATAAAACACTTGGAGTCTGTGCACAAAAAATAACATTCGAAAGAATTATCATGAACTAGTTACGAATAAGACATCTCAAATGCAACTGCTAAGTTTAATATGGCGCAATTGACGCGTCCTGGTCAAATTATATAAGATATAGGTTTAGCACGCGTACGTAACGGGGGAAGAAACCAAAGACTCATATAATTTGACACCATGCATGCTGAAAACATACAAAATATGACAGTACATAAAAAACGCTCATGCAGTGCACAGGAAAGCAGATGCCGTCCAATTGTTTGACAAATAATAATAATTCTGGATAAACAAATAGTTATTAAACCGTCGTGTGAGAGCCCCCCCCACACCAGCATTCTGTCAATTGTGAATAATTGTTCTTGACGCAGCATTGTGTCAATGACTGTCAATAGTTCTAAGTTAAATTCTAAATAAATCTAAGCATGTCAAACGTCACTTTATGATTAGTGATTAACAGTTATTATGCTGTACTGCGTCACTGTTTTTCAATGTGTTAATAACACTACATATCACTTCAGAATATATGTATACTTTCGTCCCCCTAAATAAATAAAATATCAAGAAAAAACAGTGAATTAAATAGTGATAGGTTCTTGAGTGATAACTAATCTCCAACATATCGACAAAAGGGCTCTTCGCTTGTAGTTTCATCTGACGACTTCGATCCTAAATGAGAAACGAGGGAACTCTGTTTCCCTATCATCTGGGGGAAAGATTTTAATTGAACAGACCTCTCACAATGATACATCCGGGTTCAATAGGGTTGTTTAAGAAAGACCCCAGAGTTTCTCTGTTCATCCCTTAGAACTCTTTCGTTAATGAGAAGCAAGCATCGGTCTTGTTCCTGGACCTCCCTTCTCAAGGGGACTTCTTCCTTCTTTCATTAGTTTGATCAGTGCTCTAGGTTGTTAATGTGATACATCTGCCTGGAGGTCTATGATAATTCTGATGTTGAACTGTTCAGTAGGTCTTAGAAATTCCGAAAAGTACAATTATTGATCTTAGCATACAGTATTTTATAGCTGGAGAATTCTTGGATGGAGGTATGCACAAAAGAATCGAACCATCTGGGACTACGTGAACTGAAAGGTGTTGATTTAGAAGAAAGTAAATCTTTCCAATGCACACATTTAATTGTTTCAGGATTTATGTTTAATTATTTTTTTTTCTTCTATATTTTGTATTTTTAACTCATAACACTCTAGAATCTCAAAAAGACATTCTGTAAATTCATATCCGTATCTAGAGAAATAAACTGATAAATATAATGAAAATGATATGGAACCTCTTTATCAAGTTTTATGAAGCTTCTTGGAATAATCTGAAATAGTTTCTGTCTTTTAATTTGAGTATTATTTTTGCAATCGGACATTGAAATAAGGCATGTTATTTTGTAGTGGTTATTTTTCCTATTTTAGGAAAAATATTAATTTTAATCAAGAGTTATCGAAGCAGAAATATCCGACAATGTATTTTAAATTAATATCACGAAGTACAAATGAAATGAATTTTAAGATTGAGGTTTATACAGCTGGAACTTTTAAATCATGTTTAAGAAATGTGTATTACTAATTGATAAAATGAATTTTAATTACGGATGAACTTTTGCTTAAAAGGAAAATAAACTCAAAAAGAAAATTTTAAAGTTGATTAAAGGGAAGACAGTGATAATTCACATAAATTTGTAAGTTCGGTGTAGACTGATGGTAAAGAAATGTATTTTTACTATTTTATGTCAACCGCAGCATCTACTAAATTTAGTTTTAATCCTTTGAAAAAGTGGCAGAATATCTATGTATGCAACAAATTTTATCACCTGAAGGAGTTTATTATTATAACGATATTATATTATAGTGAATAATAATGTGTTTGAAGAACGTAGCTTTGACTGAAAGGTAATGCCGCCATGACTAAAACTTTTTTATTTGGTAATCTATTTTCAAAATTCTTCTTGTACATGAAAGCTACAGTTTCTCTCTGCGTAATGCATATGTTTTCCTTGTTTCTAGGTGTCGTTGGTGTGCTTATAGCCGTCTAAGTTGGTGTTTCACATGAGATGTCATAGAAGTATAGATATGTCAATGTGTTTCTGACAAAAAAAGGTCACGAGCTTGCATGTATCTTTCACTTTGCAAATTTCACTTCTTCCGGACAATAAAAGAGCACATTAATTATTATTACTTAGCTCTGTATGCGAGATGAAAGCGCTTATCACCATGAGAAAGAAGCGACAATTTTAGCTAAGCAAATCAGCGGAAATAAATTGAAGTCTTTCTACTACAGCTATGTGAAGAATCGTCCAGGAAGTTACCCGGCTCTATGTTTCATTTTCGGACATTTCTTCGTCTTTATTTGATTAGCTGTAATGCCGTCAGCTTATAGTTTGATTGATTGATTTATGAACCCCTCTTAAATGTTTATAAATTATTATTCTTGTCAAATTGGGTGGTAGCCGATTTCCTTTTGTGATATTTAGATACCTCCTGATTCGGAGTCATTTTTTGTGACTCCCTCACTTTTTTTTTATCTATTGCAAATCATAAGAAATTACACTATCATAAGCTTCCTAAATTGTTGAGAAATTATATTTATAAATGTTGATCTGATGTGATGAAATATCATATTAAAAGCAATTCAACAGTATTGGATAAAAACAACATGTTAAATACGAATACTTTTATTGGTTTCCAAACGTATTTTTACTTTCTCTTTATTTCATGTTGTTTCGCTGGATTAAAACTAAACTAGAATTTTATCAATAACGATTGGTTAAGGTGTAGTCTAGAAAACAGTTAGAAATTTATGTAAACAGTATCTTTAAATTTTTTTAATAACCATGGAAATCGCAAGATTTTATCATGTATAATGGAAGATATTGATTGTAAGATATCGAGGAAGTTAATGCCCAATTCTCTGATACAATAATGTATTATTGAGGGGCTTAAGGGGGAAATGAATAAAAACAGTCATATTCTTATAAAGTTTCCACAAAGAAAAAAGAAGGGTAAGAAACATAGAAAAGTATATGAAAAAAATAATAATCAATATAGAAAACAAATTTCGGACTTAAAACTTATTTACGTGTTTCATGCAAATCATTTGCAGAAAATTTTAAAAATACAATGCTTGTTGTAATACAAACATTGTGAATTTGAAGTTTTGTTTTTTATTTGTTATCAATTTATGCAACAATATCAAAGCCTGCAGTGCAATTATTTCTTTCTACAAAAAAAAAAAAAAAAAAAAAGTTATTTTAAACTGAAATGATCGTTGAATATCAACCACTGAGTGTCGACATTCTCCAGATTTCGGTCTTTCACGGTAATATGTAAAACACATTTTTTTGGCAAAATTAGTTTTTTTTATTCAACATAATTCCCTTCAAGGGTGATACACCGATTATAGCAACCCTCCAACTTTTCGATACCATTTTTGTAGTACAATTTGTCCTTTGCTTCAAAATAGGACTCAGTTTCGGCGATCACCTCTTCATTCGGCGAAAATTTCTTACCAGTGAGCATTCTTTTGAGATCTGAGAAGAGGAAATAGTGGCTGGGGGCCAGATCTGGAGAATACGGTGGATGAGGAAGCAATTCGAAGCTCAATTCATGAATTTTTGCCATCGTTTTCACTGACTTGTGACACGGTGCATTGTCTTGGTGAAGCAGCACTTTCTTTTTCTTGAAATGCGGCCGTTTTTCGGCGATTTCGTCCTTCAAACGGTCCAATAACGCTATGTAATAGTCGCTGTTGATGGTCTTTCTTTTTTCAAGGGAGTCAATGAAAATTATTCCATGCGCATCCCAAAATACAAACGCCATAACCTTGCCAGCCGACTGTTGCGTTTTCCCACGCTTTGGAGCGGGTTCATCGTGTGCAGTTCACTCGGATGACTGTCGACTGGACTTCGGAGTGAAATGATGGAGCCATGTTTCATCCATTGTCACATATCGACGCAAAAACTCGGGTTTATTACGCTAGATCATCTTCAAACACTGCTCCGAATCATCAACTCGTCGTCGTTTTTGGTCAAAAGTGAGCTCGCGCGGCACCCACTTTGCACAGAGCTTTCTCATGCCCAAATATTCGTGAATGATATGATGTATGATGTACACGTTCAGTTGATATCTTTAGAGTGTCTGCTATTTCATTCAATTTCAATTGACGGTCATTAAAAATCATTTTGTGGATTTTTTTAATGTTTTCGTCGGTAACAACCTCTTTGGCGTCCACTGCGTTCACCGTCTTCGGTGCTCATTTCACCACGTCTAAACTTAGCATACCAATCTTTGATGTTTGAGCGCCATCTATGTGTCAGACCGTGGACTTTTCAATTGACCTGTTACATAAATAATAATGCCGTATATAATGAAAAAAAAAAAAAAAAAAAAACGTCAAAATTTCTATGCGACAAGAGAGTGAAAAAAATAACTAAAGAACGAAAATAATCTTTTCTTCTGCTGTAAGAAATTAAATGAAAATCTATCGAAAATGACAGTTTATCATTATCTTAAATAAAAAAGAAAGTGAAGAGTTTTCAAACCGGATGAAAATGTTTCACTGAAAACAGAAGTGTTGTGCATGATCATAGATTAGATATTTAGGTGGAGTGACATTAAATTTCAATTTTTAGTCAAGAATGTTCAGCTAGATAGAAAACTCTTTACTTTATTTTGTTTATGATATTTTAATTTTCAATATATTTTCATGTAATGCCTAAATAATCACATAAATCTTTTTTTTCAACATTTTGGTTCAATTATTATTTTTTTGCCTCTTCGAATTATTGATTTACTAAAAAAAGGTTCATGTATAATATTTTCTACTTCTTTTTTGGTTTTTATTTTTTTTAAAAAAATAATTCCACAATTCTTTTTTTTTATTTAGTTTCTTAAAATTCTTTTTATTTGTAGTTTTATCGTAGAATACCGTATTGTCATTCAAGCTGAACTCCTGTGCACAATTCAAAGTTTCTTGCTTACAAGGAAAGAGGTGAAAATTGATAAAAAGACTTCTGCCAAACTTATATCTACTGCATGATAATATGATGTTCTGGAAAAAACCTAAAGAATTCACTGAATCGATAGTAAATATATTTTATTTTCATGGCTCGTATAGGTGGAAACTTAATCCGCAACAAATTCTCATTTTATTTCAGGTAATAATCGTTGAGAGTAGAATAAAGATCTTTTTAATGAATATAATATACTTGTCTCTTAAAAGCTTTTTTTTTATTATCTCAGCTGAAACATTACGTCATTCAGAAAATACTTAGCGAAAAGAGAAACATTAAAAAATACCCCTACTGTTACAAATCATCATATTAAAACAAGTAGAAGCGAAATTATTAACGCTACTCACAACCATAATTATCATATCATAATGTCTTTGTTTGCATCGCTAATATTCCTAATTACTACTCTGTGTTGACACTATTTCCACTCTGTCAATTCTGACCCTAGGAATGTAGTGACACGTGCAGACACTTGTTTCCTCCTCCCTGCAGCCTATGTCAGGTTGGGAAGCGACATTCTTTGAAAGTCGAGTACATGTCTCTAATGAAACGAATCATTAAACTTAAACTGGAATCTCTTTCTTCTTGAAAGCACATTCAATGGAATCTGACAAGAATTTTTTCATTAATCTGTATCACCTTCTCTGCAACTAGCTAATAATATCCAGATTTATATTAAAATACATCCTTTTTCTGGATCTTTATTTACGATACTCATTTATTCGTCAAATTCTATCTCATTTCGTCTACCCTGTCACATTATTAATTTTTATCTTTTAAGTTTTAAGAAAACTTTTTAATAATTGTCTTTATGCATACATTCATCTTGTGTTTTAAAACTGTTTTTTTTTACATGCATTATTGTTCATTTAAAGCAACATAAATCTTAATATAATGATATATATATATAGTATATATATATATATATATATATATATATATATATATAATAAAGAAGCTCCACACATACACACACACATATATATATATATATATATGTGTGTGTGTGTATTTCTTATTATATTTATGCTTTCTTTTATTTTTTTCGGTTGAAAAATAATTTTGCACTTGGATTTCTATTTATTTTTAGGTTTATTCAATTTATATATTTATATATATATATTTCTCTTTCTCTCTCTCTCTCTCTCTCTGTATATATATATATATATATAAAAGTTTTAATTATTATAATTTTTTCTGGCAGATAGGCTGAAAATTTGTTTATTCCTTAAAGTTACGTACAATATATAAACAAGTGATAGTAAAATATGAACAATATGAAATTATTAATATCTAATAATAGCAAGTAGTCTTCAGTGGATCTGTTATTTGATGAAAAAAAAATCAATGTATAACTCCTAATATCAACAAAATTGACAAAAGATAAACTGCGTTTTTACAAATAGTTTATACACGATATGTTTGCACTAAATTGATTTGGAAAGAAGCTCAAGACATTATTTCAAGCTACAGTTACGTTAGCGCGAATCGCTAATACAATTCATAAAGATAATCTAGTTGATACAAATGCATTTCCCTCTTAATTACGTACTAAACTCCAAATTATAAGCTACCTTTTAACCTGTAGGATAAAATAAAAGAAAAAGCATAGCATTAATATTTTGAATATAATTTTACAATATATATTCAAAAATTAGAATCTTTCAGCAAGAATAATATTTAAGGGGTTCGTAAATAAATAATCTGATCCTTTACTATTGGATTTTGATCACCGACTTTGGAAATTTTCAAAATCTTCTTAATCATTGAAGTTTTGCAACACACAAGCAAACATAATAAAATACAGATATGTATTGTTTGGCGAGAGTGCTTCGGAGTGTCCTTCGTGTGGTGCTCCATACATTGTACAACCTTGCGCAAATTAATTGAAACAAACTATTATTTTCGTGAACTTTAAAATCATTCCAATTATTCTTCGAAAATCATACTAAAACATGTTAAAATATGGATGGAATGAATAATCCTTTGCCTAGGAACAATTTCGAAAAATCAGAGGGGGTCTGAGAGCGCATGCGCAGAAACTTCCATAGATGAAAGCTTCACCTATGATCACATTATCATGCCAGAAACGGATGTGAAGCTGCGAAAGCGTACAAATATTCTTACTCTCTCTGAACATACGGCATGGACTTATAGAGAGATTTCGAAGATAATTGAAGTTAGTTTTTCATCTGTAAACCTTATCATAAAACAAAAAAAAAAGGAACAGGATCCATATCTCCAAATCTGTGAGGGAAATGGGGATGGAAAAAGAAAACAACGCTAAGAGAGTACACTTTTTTACTTACACAACGTAAAACATACCCCGAGAGACTAGAACTGCTCTTAGTAGATATTTAAAAGAGCATGGAATAAATATGAGCTCTTCTACTGTCCAGAGGCGTCTTCTTGAAGCCGGTCGGTCAGTCTATCGGCTTCTGAAGAAACAGCTTCTGACCCAATCAATAAAGAAAAAGCGCTACTTGTGGGCATTAAAATGTAAGAATTGGACAGTCAAAATTGGATGAAAGTACTATTTAGCGGCGAAAGCCATTTTTTTTGCAAGGCCAGTGAGCTTAACACGTGTGGAGATTACCAGGTGAAAGTATTCGGGATTGCCACTTTAACAAATTTGTTAAACACCCTCAAAAGAAGATGTTTTGGGGGTTGTTTCGGTTACAATGGGGTTGGTTCTTTACAGCCTGTTGGCGCTATGATGCGCTCTTAGCAATATATTACTATTCTGGATAAAACAAAAGTTGTTTCAGAGTTGAAGAAATAATATCCCGATGAAACGAAGATTTTTCAACAGGTTTTAGCCCTGTGCCTTACATCGTAAATGTTCAAGTAATTCATATCTGAGACCCAATTAGAAACATGGGAATGCCCTGGGAACTCTCCTGATATCAACCTTATAGAGAATCTGTGGGTTGTATGTAAGAATCGCCTATTAAATATGGACTGTACATCTGTGGAGAAGCTAATCACGAAGCTAATTTACGTGTGGTACAAGGCAACAAATATAAAAAATGATTGCAAAAAAATTTGTGGAATCTATGTCGAAATGTTAATCAAGAATCGTGGGGATCATATTATACAACAAAAAGTTTTGCTTTTGTATAAATGTAAATAAAATAGTACTTCTTCTTAGTTTTCTCAATTTTTCGACTTTATTTAAAGTAATTTGCACAAGGTTGTAAATCATATTTTAATTGATTGTCTGGTGTTTCATCATCATCGTTTTATCATTTTTCTGTCAACTGTTTTATACTTGTTAGACATGGTGCGGGAAAATCCTTACCAAAATATTTGTTTGTCTTTTTTAAATAAACAATTGTCTTTTTTTTAAAACTTTATTTAAGATTTTAACTTTGCCAATTTCTTCTCATTTTATCTATCCTTTTTATTTTAATGTAGCATTTTAAAAACACTCTAGTCTTTTTTCAAACGAATGCTTGGTGCAGCTTAAAAAGATTTGGCTCTTGTGTCACAAAATCTTATTATCATTCACTCTCTATAATCAGCTATCTAGTTCATTGTATAATCGCTAATATAAGTATGATTCATTGATTAATAAATTTAGATATTCATAAATCTTTCTTATTAGCTTTTATAAACTTTTCCGTTAAAAATGCCCCAGATATATCTTTTGTTGTTGGAAGCTTTCGAATTCTCGAAAACTACAAAAATATCGGATTGCAATTAAAAAATGTGAATTTCGAACGTCTTTAGCACTCCAGTAAATTGGATTGATTCCATGGCAGAGTTTTTCTGTGCACAATATTTTATTTACGAATAATACTTCGTCCGAACTCAGAGAATACTTGAAAACCGAATTGTAAACACTGCTAATAAACTCCATCGCCCTCGGTGGGCTTAAATTCAATCAATCCGGCAGAAAGGTGAAACTTTGGTTTCCGCAGACCATTACCGGACAGTCCGGACAGGAGAGTTCGAACAATAAATATGAGTCCGGATTGCACCCTCCGGAAGATTAATTTGGAGGGGAGGACTAAAAGGGAGATTCAGGGGAAATCATCCAGGCGGTACTGTGGAATTATATTCGGTCACTTCCGATTTGAGTAAATACGCGATAATGCATCGAAGGGGCCGAGCCTACTCCTCCCGCGATAACGCACATGTGCAGGGCGCTTAGTTTTAATAACATTAATTGAGGAAAACTTCCGCTCTTGAAGGAAAACGTCGCTCGGAGAAATGCTCGGGTAATTGGGAAATTACAGTTTGTAATATAATCGAAGAGAATACACTGGCTCCGTGTGTTTGGCCAATTGCTTTCTAATCCGGTTCACAAATTGAATATACTGTTTAGGTTAATATAAATATTAGTTACGTTATCTTAATTGAAGTAATAGTCGTTCTGAGATTACTATAGGGAATGGTTTTCTTTCCGTTTGGGATTCTTACAATTACCACCCTAATTGACTCCTTACATTTTCAAGACTTTTCTTATTAAGTTATAAAAGAGAATGTTGAGAAAAGGTAGCTTTCATTTAACTAAAAGTAGTAAAAATGTATTGAAACTTAGTTAAAATTATATTATGAAGAATATTTTACAAAAGTTGGTTGAATCAGATATATTGTAACTTAAAAAAGTGTTCCATACAAAGTTTTGCAAAGAACAGATTTAGCCACCAAAAGTGCTTACTTTCATTAAAAATATTAATTATATTATTCTATTAATTATTAGAATTAAATCAAGCTATAGTTGGAATGGAGTTTTGTCAGTGGAAGAATGTCAAAGGAATGGAAGTTTGATTCATTCATTCGTTCTTTCACTCGTTCACTTTCTCCTCCACTCACTGATTCATTCATTCATTCGTACGTTCACTCCCTCCTCCACTCACTGATTCATTCATTCATTCGTACGTTCACTCATCCATTCACTCTCTCCTTATTCGCTCATTCATTCGCACTTTCATTCTTTAACTCATACGCTCATCCATCTATTCATTCCATCTGTCGTTCAACAACTCAATCGTTAATAGATTCATTCATTAATTCACCTCTCATTCACTAACTCATTCTCTAATAATCTAAATCACTACCTCTCTCACTGAATCATCCGTTTAATGACTCGTTCATCCATTTATTTATTTATTTTTACCGTAAAAGATATTCAGAAAACAACTTTTTTGAAAAACGTTCCAGTGACTATTTAGTCATTGATTAAAAAAATAGTCCTTTAGGGTGATAATAACAGACACGATTGCATATTGCATATTTAATTTAATTCTGTTAATTGAGAAAAATTGCCAGCTATGTAATGCATACATTGTTTTGAAGATAAAATTGAATAAGTTCTGATTGCTCAAAATAGTAAGAAAATTCATTACTTCAACTTAAATATGAGTGGTGGTTCTCTTTTATGATATAGATTATAAATAGAAAGCATAGATTAAAATATTCTAAGTATAAGAACTTAACTATCTAAGGAGACTGAACGTTATTTTTGAAAATTTTAAGAGCAAATATTTATCTTAGGCAATATGGTCCAAAAATAGTACTATTTGACGCAATTGACATTTTAAACTGCTAAATTTACTTTAAAGTTTAACTGTGAGTGTAATTTTGTTTACTTCAATCTACCTTACAGTGACGTAGAATAAGATTTAGAATGACGGCAAAAAATCCATAAGACAACGAAAAATAACAGAGGACCGGGAAGGGGAAGGATTTTCGAATTGTACAAGTGGAGGTAAATACACATAAAACCCAAAATTCAAGAATAATCTAGAACGTTAAGTTTTCGATACATTCGGAGGGAATTTGGTTAGACATCGACAATTTGTACCAACTTTATTGTAGTTTAGGTTAAATACTGGTGTACAATCGTTTTTTTCTCTCTTAAATATTGATAAATTCTATACAATATAACTTTCAACAAAAGAATAATAGCGCACATGTATTACAATTAAATAAAAGTATTTCTGGAAAAAAATGATCATTGATAATTTCATTAAAAAGTATGACTTGTTTAAAATAAATTTAATAATTATAATTTTCTATAATCCAAACAGTGTGTTCATTCAAAATCTTATTTTATATCTCATTACACTAGAAAATATGAATTAAAAATAAAAATTATTTTATGCATTGATTGTACTAAATAATATTTAATTATGAGGTCGAAGCCATACAGTTAATTATATTATAAAAAGAAAGATGGACAAAATGTAAATTAAGTTTCTCAAAGTCACTCTCTCTGCTTCAAAACAACATTAAGTGTCTTCGTTTTGAATGGTGCAGATTTCTCCATGTTATTCCACCTTGGATCGCCATCCTCGTAGTAGCTGCCGCGTGAGTTTGCACTGTTTAATGTGTTTTAAAAAGTGGGTATGCATGTGTCTAACAACCTTGCCACGATGCATGGAACTGCAATTTATGCATATTTCTGCACAGTAAATGTTAATAAGTAAAGAAAAGAGATAAAAGAAATATTATAGGTGATAAGACAGTTGGGTTAGTACAAATATTTTGCTTATAATTTCTAGTCTTAAGCGGCTAAAAAGGGATTATAAATTAATTTGTTCCCCAAAAAAGTGTAGATGATGTTTATCTTCTCTCCTGTAACAGTCGTTACTTTTCTTTAAAAAATTTCTTCCGTAAATGAAATTTTTCAAAACGTAATAGATAAAAAAAAAAAAAATCATTCTCGGTAATTCAAGTTATAAAAAAGAGTCAGTCACTAATTTAAAATTTTTTCGCATACTTGGAAAGCTTGAAATATAATTAAAAAAGCGGTTTCAAAATTTAAAAGCAACTAATTCTGTTATTTAAACTAAGAAAAATGCGAGATATATTTTTTTATTATATGTAAGTTAAATTCTACATTAGATCAAGACATCTTTGATTTTTACTAAAAATAACAAAGGAAAGTCAGCTTACGATCTTCACTGATCATATATTTTTTTAAAAAAATTTCCTTGAATTTAAGCTATTGGTATAAGAAACAAGGATTGCATGTTATCAAGAGATTGGAAATATCCTAGCGCTTACCAGATTAAGTAAATATTTTCTTTAAATTAACTATTGGGAATTTTAATACACACCGTAAAATTAACAAAGGTTTATGGGATAGCAGTGAAAAATCTATATTCATAAACTTAAATATTTTTGACTTTAAAAAAAAATCTTTTGTTATAACTTTTGTGAACTTTTAAGGAATTTTTTGTGATAGATCGAACAATATACGAGAGGTTATCGTAGACTTTTAATTATTACTAATAAATAACCACAAGATATTTAGATAAAATTTATTTTACATATTAATTGATCTTTGCGTACATAATGGTGAGATTACTACTATTAATGTTGATATGTTTGGTCTCTGAAATCCTTAGTTTGAATAAACTACTTAATATTAAGATTAAATTATTATCCCGGGTTGTTGTAAAATTTGAAATATTACTAAAATGTAATTGAGATGGAAATTTAATTTTTTTTTATTTATCTTCAGATTTCTGAAATAATTGCCATAAACAGTCATAAATTTTTTTGTGTGTTTCTTGACCTTTTGAAGGCCGTCATTGCAGAATTCAGCAGACTGAACTTAATCTTCTCCGACAGAGAACAAATCCGAGTTTCTTCCATCTAAGGCTTTCTGAAATCTAACAAATCATCATTCAATACTGTAATTTACAACATTTTGTTCAAAAGGATCAATTGATATTCAGGATAAATTTCATCCAGATACCTAGGTTATTTCTTAGTAATAATTAAACCTTAACGATACCCTTATCTATGACAGATGTTAAATAATGAGTTCCAGAGTAATTTGTATTGATGAATTCGTACGAAATTATTTGTACTGCTTGGAAATTTTACACGTGGGCTTCTAAGTTCCCTCCTTCAACAGAATTGGAAAATTAGATATTTATTCAGTTGTCATTTGAACTTCTTGATTATGATTCGAAATCACGTAACCAATCACAAACTGTGTATTGCATGGATGTAACATGAAGGCAAATAAAACTAAATATAAAGGTCAATTGAGCTGCACTTATTTTTTGCAGATTCAGAGGGGGTGCGGTATTAGTGTAGTTAAGTTAGTTAAAGTAATCATTTTTATTGCCTGAAGTTGATTTGCAAGATTTGTCCATAACTCAGAAAGCATCGCTGGCGTCGTGTGCTGTGTTTTCATACCTTTCTCCAAGATGTCCCAAAGGTGATCAATGGGATTTAAATCTGGTCTTTCAGGTGGCCAATATATGACAGAAAAGTCAGTAGAATACTCATCCAAGCAGATAGTAGCCAACCGGGACCTGTGAGAAGAGCAATTGTCTTGTTGGAATACTCCATTTTTGTGTAGTTAACAATACAACTATAAATCGATAGTGACGATCAAACATCTACTCCATGTATCGAATCGCATTTAGGGAGGTTGGTACAAATACCGAAGAACCCAAGAACCGGCAAGAACACCCATACCATTTTTGGGCCGCTATTACCTTGTGCAGTTCACATGTAGTATGCAGGATCCAAAGATTCATGAACCTGACTTCATATTCTTAGCCTCCCTTCGGCTTGAAGTAGTAGGAATCGAGACTTATCTCTCCATGCTATTCGTTTCCAGTCCCCTATAGTTCATCCTTTGTGTTCTCCTGCACATGAAAGACGTGCATTAAGCAATGTTAATCTCGAGGAACTATGGCTCTCGAAGTCCATGCGGTGAAGCGAGCGTTGCACGATCCCTTTGCTGAATGTACAATTGACGCGTTGATTCAACTGTATATTAATTTCAGTTAATGTCTTGGCTTCGTTGGCTACGTACAATACGGCTGAGCTGTCTCACGCCACACTATTTCAAGGCTAATTTTCTTTAGCGCTTTGCCCATTTGCTAATCTTTCATTCCCACCACTCGCGTATTCTCGGTAAACTCTTGACACTATCAACCTTGAATATCCTAGTTCTGTGATAATTTTGGAAAATGACTAGTGCATGTATTTAGCGCATATTATTTTATGCGATTGAAGGATAAATAAAATATACATATAATGGCAGAGAAACAATTGATTAATAGCAACAACCTATACCAGCTAATATAAATAGAACTACTACAGTGTCCTTAAGTGCGTAAATGAGACGCAGCGCAATACCATTGGTTATTCTTAATTCAGAAAAACTTAAATATATTAAGTCATGTTGAGACTAATTCATGCAAAGGAAAGTCTTCGTTCAAAAATGGCGTAACCAGTCAAAAAAATTTAGGAGCCACAGGGCTATGCGATTACTTTCACATATAAAAAAGGAAGCCCACACAAACAAAATACAGATTAAAGAAACATATATATTTATATGTGTAATTCCAGAATAACCCAGTTTAACAGTCTAAAACCTGTTGCAACATTAAATATATTAATATCTTTTCTGTATTTTCCAATGCCTTGATATTTTGTTTTTTCTACTCTTCTGATTATATATATATATATAATTTGTGTACCTTATGTATGCATGTATATATATATATAATTTTTATATATATATATATAATTTTTTTTGCTGGTATTTAAAATTGTGAAAGTTAAATAACTACGAACTCTCAAAAATAAATGTATTTAAAAAATAAAGAAAAGAAGTACCAAAGAAAAAACTTATTAACAAGAAAAATATGTTTAGAAAACAGGAACAAATAATTGAAAGAAGAAAATCATTTAAAAATGAAACAAAACGAGAATAAAGCGATGTATTACAGCCTTTATATTAGGACAGAGTACATCTGCTACATGTTTTCGAGTTCAAACCATCGCAATCATTAATGGCTGCATGAAAGAAAAGGCACATTCTAATATAACACGGCAAGCAAAAACAGAGGAAACAAAGGAAATGTGTATAAAAAAAAGCTCTAATGTAAATGAAAACTCAGCTAAAACTAAAACATAAGAAACAGCTAGCTCTATTACATAAAATTTAATTGAGAAATAAAACTCACTCACCTTTAAAGAAAATTATTGTTACCATTGTTTGTTTGAGGCCAAAAAGATCAAATTTTGAAACACAAAGAAAGCATTATCTTTGATTAATCAGAATTAGAATTAAAAAATACATAATGTCAAATTAGAAATAAATTTTAACCAAGAAATAAACAAAAATTCTAAAGGGATTTAATAAAAGGAAAAGAAATTTAAATAAAAATTAAACTGAAAATGGAAATAAAAATGTGAATTTTTCACACGCACTAGCCACCAAATGGGCTATTATGTTTATACAAAAACAAAATGATCCTTTCGAGCACTTTTTAATATTTTATCATATCAGGACTTTGCTTATATTTTCATGCATGCTCTCTCCAGTAATGGACTTAATTTTCAAAAGTAGGTCATGATAATTTTTTCCTAAATTTTTTTATTGGATTGAAATCAAATATATATAAAAATTAATTCATTTTACCAGAGCAATAATTTTATCTAGCTTGAAATATATTGAATTTAACAATTTATCGTTCGCTTTAATTTGCATTATAGTATAATAAAGTGTTTTACTGTCCACTTCAATATTTTATTGCTTGCTTTAATTCTAATATTTAAATGAGTTAATTTAATTATTATTAAAGACATTAGTGCCTTTTGTGGCTAAATCTACACTTAGCAAAACTTTGCGCAGAACATTTTCTTGAAAAAAATATTTATAATTGTTTCAGCTGTAAAAATCATTCATGAATAAGTGTTATTTGTAATTTGCTTTAATATTTTATTATTTTATTTACTTTATTTATGCTTCAAATATAATTTATTTTCTCGCACTATGTACAACAAAAATTCTTTTATGAATATTTATTTTATATTCAAAACTGAATGAATTCCCTTTAATTTATTAGTATATCGGTTTTGCTTTAAAAATTTAATAATTTTAATTATTTATTTCAATAACTTTATGAAATATTTAATTTTATAAAATTACCGGTCATTGGAAGAAAAAAAATCGGCAAATTTGCAATCCGTAATTGCAATTAATTAACAGATATATTTTAGTAAGAAATTTTTCTATTGTACATATGTATATATATTATACATATTTGGAATAACAGATAACAATTCAGGGGTGGGATGACCCTTAAAGGGTGGCACGACCTGTAACTCCTGTGACGCCCTAACGCGATAACACTGCTCTACTTATCTTGGTGGTGGTGTTTAGATTCGAAGCGATGCTATTTGCCCTTAAGATAACATCCGATGATAAGAGAATGGCTCGTGATAAGGGTTTCACCCTGATGAATCCACCTAAATTTACCTCCTCCACGGTTGTAACTGCAAATTCTAAGATTAGATCCATTATTTACTACAACAATATACTACATACTTCGGCCATATGTCCTTAAGAAAATATATAATAAAAATATTATCTTTGCCGACGATTTTGTATAAGTTATAGGAAGGAAAAAAAGGCTGGCAAATTTTATCCATCGATTCTGCATTTCTGTATTTATATTTTGGGAGTAATTTTTGAATTGATTGAAATATGGTGCGAATGCTATATTTGAAAATATTAAAAAGCTTTTACATTTGTATATTCACCTCCTTTCAATACTTAAATATATTTCGATCATTATTTTTAAATATAATTTTTTGTAATACATTTTTAATCATTTTTTAAGATTCTTTTAAATTCAAACAAAGCTGTTAGGCAAAGCAGGATGAGCACTTTTGGTGTTATGGTGAACAAAAATTTCTTTATTAAATTACTAATATTTCTTTTAATTACGTAGCTATATACTATATTTTTATATGAGAAATATTTTATTTTGTTATTTAATTCCCATTAGAATAGTCAAAATCTAAACCAATTTTGTAGAAGTGATTACTTTGTATTAAAATGATTATTTTTAAACCTGATTTCTTTTTAAAAAATGTATTGCGTTCATAATAAATCTGTGTTTTATAATATCCACTATTAAGAATATATACATAGTTATAACGTACATTACAAGATGTATAATGTGCGTGAAAACTATAATCTATAAATATAATAATTTTTAGAATTAAAATAAATTAGATTTATTAATGCTTATTCAATAAATACATATGAGTTAATAAATATGATTCGTTAACCTCTAGATGACCAAGTGAGGTCAGAAATGATTTTAAGCCAGTTCCTGCCGAATATTTAATTTTTAAGAAATTATAGCGCATTCAGTGTATAGTTTTTTTATATCTGAGTTTTACACTATTTTGTTACTAACTGTGAAATTTTCACTCCTCCCTTCCACTTAAAAATAAATGCATAAAATATTGAATATTGATTTGGGGCCATTAAATGACCCCACCTGGTTCTTTGATGTTATAAAATTGCATTGAAAGAATTTCTCTGTTATGTAATGAAAGTATTTTCTAAAGAGACTATGATGATTTCATCCGAGCCAACGTGTAAGAGAGCAGTAGTCATACTATCAACCAAGCATTTTGACTCAAATTTATAAGATGAAGAACATGACTTTAAACCTCGATTGATACTTGACCACTATCATTGTAAAGGGAGTGTGGGTAGTTTGGACAGAATGGAGAGCGAGTATTCATATTTGCGTAATATTAAGTCATGGTTACTTCCTCACGTGGTTAATATAGTAGCAATTAATGTTTTCATTACGTTTACAAGATCATTTGAAAAGTATGAGAAAGGTAAGTCTTTTCGAAGGACACTATTTCCCTTCAAGACTTAGGAGTAGCTTTAGTAAAACTGCTACTTGCTACGCGTCAAACTGAGGGACTTCTAAGGCGCATCACACAAAGTATGAGGTTGAAAATGCGGAAGACCGCGTAGAAAAAGGATTAAACATAACTCCCTGTCAAGTGTAATCGGTGTGGTTCTGTGACCTAAATACAACCGACAAAAACTCTCAAGAAATTTTGTAAAAGAGCAATCGGCTATTTTGCTCATATTATGTAAATATCATAACAAGAATAATATGTCACGAGTTGAATAAAAAGGATCAATTAAGCTCAATTGAACAATTTGTATTCGATTTCCTCATCTTAATGATATTTAATTTAATTTTTTTGAAGTATTTCATTATAACTACATTGTATTTTCTTTCCCTATTCCTCCTATACCTGCGACACTTATAATTACATACTATTGAACGATTTAGGGGCTGCGTTTTGAGTTTTATAAGATATGGTAAAGAAACGTAAGATTTGAACATTATGGAAGATATTATTTTTTGCATGAGATGGTTTATTTTGAAGCAGCTTCTGGCATATTATTCAGTAAATATTGTTTATTTTGGTTTCAGACAGTTTTCATTTGATTAGAAGCTGTGTTCAATTAATGGAAGCTAAAGCAGTACGTCTTATATAACGAGCGCAATGTGAAACGCAACACATTGCATAAAGCAAAGAAAAATGAGAGAAAAAAAAATCAGAAAACCGAAAGAAACAATTTATACCGGAGAAGAATGGGAAATCCCAGTAATTTATCAATTCAGCAAATAAAGGAGGGTCGCGGTATTACCACAACACGCGCTATTCCATCGAACAGGTATCTTATAGTTTTAAATTTGTAGTATAATCTTTAGGTATGTTTGGCCGTTAAAAAGAAAAAAAAAACATATCTTAAAATTAAAAGAAGTGTTAAAAAGTAGATAATAATGTATGAGGGGCTCATTATGTATATATATACTCACACGCATACGCATAAACTCACATACATGTATATATATATATATATATATATATATATATATATATATATATATATATATATATATATACATACATACATATACATATAGCAAAATGTAAATAAGTATATATAATAAATGCAAAATATTTTAAAACTATTTAAAAAAAAAACTAAACTGAGAAGAAAAACCATTTAGTTAAGAAATTACCAAAAATCAAATTCATCAAAAATTACTTATGAAAATCAAACAAAAATTTATTTAAATAATCAAAATATCTAAAATTTAAAACCCTAAGTAATTATAACAAACTAATCAAGCTAGTTTAAAACAAAGAAAAGTAATGGAAAAGAAAAATTTAGAAAACTGGAGGTACTGTAATTAAAACTGTTCCACACTTCCGTATGGTATAGTGCGTGTTTATAACGGCATTGCACTTTAACCCATATATATGTACAATATCCAACTAAATGGATTTTTTTTCTAATAAAAATGTATTTTAGAAGTTTTATTGGTTTTTAAATATTTCTATCCAACGTTTTTTCATTTTGTCCAGATTTATATTGCATGAGAGATGTATATGCAAGGTCTTGTGACTATGACTGATAATTTTGAAGTAAAGTCAAATTCTCGAAATGTATTAATACTAGCTTATGGAACAAAGAATTTACCTATTTTCTAAAAATAGAAAATAAGACAAATATTCTATTTTGTAAAAAATTTACGACGTTTAATCTTACTTAAATATCGGAGTTTTCCTCGAAATATCCACCAATTATGAGTATGTATTAGTTACAATATGGCCAATAATTGCAAAGCCTTTCCTTAAAAGATAACCAGAAACTGGAAATTTCTAATTCTGTTTTATATTTCTTCTTATTGACAAATACGAAAACGCTGAATTTATATCCCCAAACGATATTCTGTATACATTAAGAGACATGTTATTCGAACACTCTTCCTTCGAAGGATAGTGAAGTTTTCCTTTTTCTTTTTCGCAGTTATTTAAGTTTTTGTAGAATGGTCTACAATTCACTTTTTGTTGTATTCTTGAATCCTACACACAAGACGCAACTATTCTTCTATTTTTAATAGGTAATCTGGATTCAATGGTGCGTCAGAATGAAAAAGCACTGTGATTGGATAGAACCTGGAATCATCGTTTATTCCTCACTATCGAATAGCATTCCCGATTTTTTCCCCTCTGTCTAAAAAGAATCACAATTTTCAACAAAGGCTTAAGCGAACGCGTGCCGTCTTCTGCAGAACCCCTCCGGATAATCCGTTGTTTGTAACGATCCAATTGAGATGGTTCCTTCCGTTAAGAGACCCCTTCACTTCAATTCCCCAAATGGACCAGGGATTTACCTGAGGGAGTCGTTTGAAGAAAATAACGGCATGTTTTGAGTATATAGACCAAATGAGCTTTCAGGGTTGTCTGATAGTTTCAAAGACTTACTGACTTCAATCTTTTCTCTATTTTAAGCCTAAATTAATTGTGTTCTCTTGTTTCACAAAGAGAACAGCTTTATATTCTGCTATGCAGCTACAGAAGCATCACATCTATAAAATAGCTCAATTAAAGTTGAAAGAAGCGAAGAACTTATATTGAATTTTTAATTAGGTATTTAGATATGTTCGATACCTTTTGTAACAAAGTCAAGACTTGTTACAACTGGTATAGATGTGAAACCACGACTACTAATAAATATCACAAATGCATCTTATATATCGATAGTTTGATTAATTGCTTATTAACGTCATACTGAGAATCGACACAAGGGTTGTTGGTGACGGATTTCATTATTTTGAACTTCGTTCAAGTGACAAGGAAGACATTTGAGCGGATGCTTTCCTCTCCAAACTTCCACACCATACCAATGGAAAGATTTAGAGCTTCGACAAATTCGATGTGCAACATAGCTTCACTGCATGGCGTGTCAGTCCCACAATATTTCTTTCAACGTGTCAGCTCTATATGATTTTCTTTGCATAAGCAGGTACAAATAGACACATTAATATTTTTGGCAATTTGGTAAAAAAATTTGTCACCAAATTCTTGTTTGAGAATTTCGAAGTTTCTAGACTCGGCGAAACTTCTTTCTCGAGATACGACGAAACTTGTAGATAGTTCGATCCATCAACTCGCCAGACTATAAAGGACAAACAATTACTCTAAAGTAAGTTTTTTAATTTTAAAATCAGAATTCCACATTAGGCATCCAATGAAAGCCACTCATCCATAATTTCTCTCAAGGTAAAAGCAAAAGTGCACGACCAGGGGTATCTCGGGATCCTGCCAGAATTCCACGCCAAAAGCAACGGTATCAAATAACTTTGAATTCTTAAATCTATATTTATAAATATATGCTGCTAATATATCATCATGGAATAAATCTATACCTGTGAACAATGATTTGGCGTAATACGGTTTTGCTTTTATGCAATTATAATGTAAGTTATGCATAGAAACCCTTTAAATACTTAGGATTCAGTCAAAACATTTATGGATCTATTCAACAAAATAGAAGTAATGTTTGCGTCCCAAAATTAATAAATATTTATTTTACTTAGGATGTAAAAACAGTTTTTTACCATTCATTACGACTAAAGCTTTTACAATGCATAGCATTGAAAAAATTTGTAATTTTGCAATTTTTATTCCATATTATCAATCAATATGCGATGAAAAATTCCTCAATGCTTTTTAAATTTTACAAAGTATTGATTTGAACAGATCCAGTGCTCGGCACACAGATACAATAAAAAATGTGAACATTAAATGAAATATTTTTCTTGTTACTTTAACTGACACATTTTAAAAAGTATATTTATATTAACATCTTTTTTCTGTGTAAAATATAGTAAAAAATTTGGGAAAATGCCATTGACGAAATTGGCGTAGTGCCAAGCAATGAAATGAATTTAGTAATTATTTTACTTTACTTATAGAACGTTTTATCACTTAAAAAATTCAACGAATTTGTAACTTTATCAATGTAGTTTTAAAATTAGACATTACTCTATTTTATATTTACGAAAATAAAATAATTCGGCAATTGCACACGAAAAACAAATTCCACAGTCACGTAAAATAAGTTAAACAACCCGAGAATACTTAAATAAAAAACTTCATGTCTTAAAAAATTCGTATCAAAGAAAATAAAAGGAAGAAATCGAGCGTCATAAGGGTTTCAATAATATTTCAAAGTTAAAAAAAATTCTTTTTACTTGTGACTCAACAGCAAATGTATACTAAAATATCAAAACTCGCACTTACAATGTATCCTAAATAGTATTACGGGGAGTGAAGAAAAAAAATGAAAAATACAGACGCGATAATATCATTTCGCGCTGTCTCAAATTACTTGAAATGTATTGAACATCTGTTTCACACTCCAACAAATCACATCTTTTCTTTTCACATAGCGAGTTATTCACTGGACGCCTATCTTTTTCTGAATTTATTTCACATATTTGAAGTACCTACTGGCAGCATCAAAGACAGCCCTAGGTAATTTAATATTCTGTGCAGGGACGCCTGAGACAAAATCGGGGCCGATTGCAAAGTTACGTTGTGGGTCTTAAAAAGAAATGCCATAAATAAAGTAATTTTCATTTCATTGTGCTATTTATTACATCGTACAAATTTGTATTGTAAATGGATAGGTAATTAAATTTCATTTAATTTTTTCGGGATGGCTGTCACGTATACGTGCCTGCATGAAGCGCACTCATTTGATTGGGCCGACATTGTGACATAGCATTTTCACGTTCTTTCCCAAGCGTCACAAGGCCCCGGTACCCTAGTGGTCATGGTCACGGACATGTAGCAGGAGTTTTTGTTGAGCAGTTTGTTCAAACCTTTATGTCATTAAAGAACCACCGTGTAGTCGGGGCTGATACACGTTAAAAATGTCGAGGTTCAAAGTCCTCTCATTGGAGTGGTGTGATAGTTAGGAAACGGAGGTGCCAGCTCAGGTGTCGTCCTCTTCACTTGAACGACTCATCGCTTCTTAACCTTCGGCTAAGATCGAAGTGTAATCGCCAATACCCCTCGTGTTGCTTCTAGTGCGATGTTAATAAAACCAACCCAGATCCGGCAGTCACAGATACGTGTCAGAGTCTTCGAACGGTTTAAAAAATAATATTTTTAATACAAGATAGCATTATGTCAATAGGATTTGAGAGAGATGTAGATTTGACCATCTGTTGGTGTGAGTGTGATGGTGGAGTTTAATGGCGCAAGAGACAAATATGGCGGTGCTGAATGAAGCAAAATGTATCTGCAATCTAGACGTCTGAGAAAATGGAAAAAAAAAAGATACAAAATTGGTGATAAGAAGGAAGGCTAAAATTAGAAAAATTAAAATTAAAATTAGGATATACCAAGGAAGGGTCACTCGTGTTTATCACAAAGAGTAAACTCCATTGGAAAGAAAGCAAATCACTAGGTGCCTCGAGCCCTTGATTCTCGTATCTACCTGAAGATGGTAGGTCCCTAAACGCAAGATTTGACTTTCTATTTGAGATGAGACAAGTTTGACTCATATGAAAATGGATTTTGATTATATAAACATAAAGGGAAATGCAGGATATCGACTCACAGTTTTCCTGATGGGTCTTTAAATGAGTACGTGATATTTGTTGACAGTTTTTTTTTCTCGATAGTGGGATACTTGGTTTTGTAGGACAGTTTCTAATCAAGAATCAAACCTTGTATATATATGTAACTATGTGTGTGTATGTGTGGTGTGTATGAAACATCTTGGATAACGCTATATTGTAATAGATAAAATGATATAAATAAATGGCAGTCATTTAGGTTTAATCAATCCATGCAGTTTATTCAATCATATGATAATACTCTGGGAGATTTTTAATGCAAATTATTTTTGTAACTTATATAGGTGCGGTGAAATGGGAAAAATCTCTGAAAAATTGTAAGAGGAGCTCTAGAAGGAGTTAGTAAATAAAATAAAGGGAAAGTTGATTAATTTATTTATTATCACACACACATACATATGTATATATACATTCACACACACACAGATGGAGGACAAAATAATACGAACACCTGTGAAATAATGGAAAATCTTTATTAATAGGGATTTTACCACCCTTTGACTGAAGTACAGATTTAATGCGACGTGGGATAGATGCATAAAGGTCATGGACAATATTGAAAGACATATTAAGCTATTCCTCCTGCAGAATGGTCTCTAATTCCGAAAGTCTGGATGGAGGTGGAAATAGGGAACGAAGTTTGGACTCCAAATATTCCCATAAATGTTCAATAATATTCAAGTCCGGAGATGGAGGGGGCCAAGCAAGATGTTCAACTTCCTCATCATGCTCTTCGAACCATGCTTGTGCACACCTAGTAGTGTGGATAGGGGCATTGTCGTCTTGAAAAAGTGGTCGCTCTCAGAGAATATAGCCTGGACAGAAAGATGGACATGATCCCCTAGAATGCTTAGATAGTGATTGGATTTGATTCTCCCATGCGGAATAACAAGTGGTCCAAGACCGCGCCAAGATATCGCACTCCATACCATAATGGAGCCCTCCCCCATGCCTTATAGTCGGCAAGAGGCATTCATAATTAAACGCTTCTCTGAGCATTCCCCAGACATAAATGCTTCCGGTCGTCTGAAATAGGGTGAATGACGATTCATCTGACCATATTACCTGTTGCCAATGCTGTGGGGACCAGCCTCTGTGATCTCTGCACCATAAGCGTCGCTTGAAAGCATTAGTTGCTGTCACCAAGGGCTTACGAATTGTCACTCTGCCATAAATGTTCTCAGCATGAAGTTCCCTTTTAACAGTTTTTGTTGAAACGGGGTCCTTGAGATGACTGTTCATTTTGAATGTTATCTCGAATAACGTTATTATAACGATTGCTTGTGCTTTCTGGCTACTATGCCCTTCAAGACCCGTTTATCCCTATCAGCAAGCTTTGACTTTAAGTCATTGTTGTATTTTGAAGACGTCGTCTTACCCTCTTTCGTGTACGCAGTTATAACGGCTGATAACGTACTCCTTGCAAACCACAAAAGGTTTACTGCTTCTGTAACTGATGCTCCACTTAAACGCGCTCCAACAATCATTCCTTTTTAGAACTATGACAGGTCTGAAATTTGAACTTATTACAAACAGTTCGATAGACGTAGACAACGCAAGTGACTGCTGTTGAAGGACTGATACCTTCCTCTTCACGTCCACTAGGTGGCAGACTTCTGTTGCAGGTGACGCTTCTGTACTGCATGTGTGAAATACGTCAGACCTTTTCACAGGTGTTCGTATTATTTTGTCCTCCATTTGTATACATACATACATATATATATATATATATATACAGGGCTATTCGAAATGGTTAATCCGATTACAAAATTCCTTATTTTCATAATAATACAGAATGACAGAACGATAAGTGATACATGAATACATAGGAAAAATGTCGAAGCTATTGGGGAGCCTCGTTTGTTCTTATTGAAACTATTTCATGAAGACTGTTTTATAAACTTTCATGGAGCGACCACGAAGTTGAATTGGTCGCAGTGAACCAGATGTTTTGATGTTAAACAGCTGGATTATTAAGTCATTTGATACGGCCCCGTAAGAGTTCTTCCACTGGTTTTTTTTTTTTTTTTAAAAAGATAAAGATTTTCCCCACGCCATAGCTTACAAATTTATGTGAGCTAAAGTAATATATTTTTGCTAATGTATAATCAATTTCATCTGACATTTTGCAACTTGTTTGGCATGAAATTACACATATAACTGACATTACATGTGAAACCAACGAAGTTATATCGGACACTTGTAACAAGCCTTTGATATTTTTTCTTCGCATTCATGAATTAGTTTCCATCCTGTGTCTTAAAACTAGCATTTTTTGTCAAAAATTATAGCAGGATGATTGAAATGAATCATTTTAAATCAACCTGTATATATATGTATATAAGAGATTTCTAAACTCATGCTAAAAATTGAAAGGGTAATATGAAACATCTAAACAGGCAATTCTCACCAAACGATGCTGCGGAACAGCTAGATGGCGTTGTAATGGAAGGCAAAAGCTCGAGTTTTCTTACACAGCTTCATCTCTTCTGTGTGGGTCTTTTGCTGTATGCCGTTATACCTCCTGAAATGCACGGCAGAAATGACGATGTGTAAGATAACTCGAACTTTATGATTTCCTCTACATCATCGTCTAGCTCTCCGCCTGTGCATTGTATGGCGAAAATAGCCCTTGTAAATTTTTCTGTGACCTCTTAAATATATGCCCTTCATTTTTAGAACACCTTGTACGCCCGCACACCCCCCACCCCCCACACACATCTATATTATGGAACTAATAGAATAATAAGTGCAATAATAAATTGATGGACTATACTACGGTAGTACATAATAAACATGTATTTAAACTAAAAATGAACTACCGAACTGTAAAAATATGTAATAACTAAACATATTTAACCCAAAAGTTGAAACTAGAAATCTAAAAATCTTCGATTATTATATAGGTTTTAAAAATATAAAGTTATTAAAACAAAGTAAAAATGAAGGAAATGAGATATTAAAGCCAAAAAATAAAATTGCTGTCTTCGGCTTGAAACTGAGACGTGTGATTAAACCAGTTAATAATCCAACTTTTCCACTCAGCAAATTACTTAAAAAGAAATTGGTGAATTCAAAATTCTGAAACGGAATCTTTGAAAAATGGATTCAAACAAGAGACATTAAGAAGAAAACATTTCAACAAAATAAACATAAATTTATTTTAAATAATTAATAAGAATCTATTAAAAACTTCAAATACGTTCGTTCTAACATTGAGATCTGGATACATAAACTGAGTTATAAAACTGTTAACTTTATCATTCGCCCATTCTCTTCGAAATTAGTGTCTATTAAAGTTGCGTTGTTTGTAAATATTTTTCCAGCCACCTATTCCATTTTATTGATTAATTGTTTGATTTTAAGGAATTAAGAGCAAGTAAAATTTAATATCCCTTCCGATTTTACTACACAAAAAATAATTAAATTCATGGTTAGCCATTCTAATAATTTTTAGAAGCAATTTTCTTTTTTTTTTATAATTAAAATTAATCCTATAAGACAATCAAATTAGCCTAAATTTTACAGATCTATATAACATGTATCTCAATCTATTGTTTGACAATTTATTAAATTATAATTGTATTAAATAAAAAGAGGTTAAAGTTATTTTAATAATTTTTATGTAAGAATATCTATAATATTTTGATTTTATTCTTATAATTTGTAAATTTGCATTTAGAAAAATAATAAATTAGTTTCCTTTGATGCAGCTTTTGAAAACTTCTTTTAATTACATTTTTTACTACAGAACTCCATACTAAGTTTATATCACAAAAAAATATTGTTTCTAAAGATAGAGATATGTATGTTACTTTTATCGAATGATTATTTATTGTCATGAAAATTAATTATTCTCATAAATTCTCTTATAAATTTTATATGACATAATTTTTAATTTAATTTCTAAATATTCTGTTTCCATTTGTTTTACTTTGATTGAATTAATTTAAATAAACTGGCTTAAGGGATAAATTAAATTTATCTTCAGAATTTTTGTTATAAAATTCAAGATACTAAAATCATCAATATATCTATGAAAATTAAAACATTTTTATATTCATAGTTATGTTCCTATCGATGTAAATGAATGCGGAATATCTTTCATTTCTTCAAATTTCTTGTCATAATTATTAATATAATTTTCTTAGAAAATGCATTCCTCCCTGACAGATGCAGTGAAAGGGACCACAATAGGACTGAGAACCCCCTTTCTATATCGCTGAGCCATCATTGCTCCCATCCCTGATCCTGTGCGGATGGGTGCGGCCATTGATAGAACACCGGCCCTCACCCTCACCCCATCCCCACAAACTCATGCACTTTCGTGCCCAAATGCTAGATTATTCAGAGTGTCACGTTCTCTCCATATGATAATCCTCATATTATCAGGTCGTACACTAAAGTGGGAATCGTCCGTGAAGAGCTCCAATCAGCTCGCCCCCCTCTGAGATTCGCTTGTGTCCACCTGCGAGTAGTACGGTGACCCTTTGTTAATGAAACATGTTTACAAGCATACATAATTGGTATGCTAAATACCTTTAACTATCGATAAATACAAGAAAATACCTATCAAGTTTTATTATTAAAGATAGAATACATAAATTATTATTAGTTTATATCTATTTTATCCCCAACATCAATTGTGTCACACCAAGCTGCTGAGGCAGGATGCCGATGCCATAATAGCAGCTCGAAATTTAATGGCACTTCCCCAACTTGGATATACAAATAAATATCTCTCTTCGTTAGCCATACGGTTTTATGTGCTCTTGGTCTTTTATTCTTCCTTTTTTCAATGTGATGTTCATGTCGGCGCGATTCTAATATCATATGATGGCATTCTAAGAGTGCGTCTAATCCATTCTAAATTTCGGGGGATGTAGGTTGGACTGATGTTTTATTATTCAGTTTAGTATTTGAAATCTTCGCTAGCCTGTATATTTTAAGAATCTTTCCGAAAACAGTAGTTTGAAAGGCATTTAATTTCTGTTTTTGTGATTTAGTGAATCTCCAATCCTTATTTATGTAAATAAGTACTGCTGTAGAGGTATGAGGCGAATTTTGATTCAACGGTCCTTATGGGTATTCCTGGACGCTACTGGATTTAAACAACTGAAATTCCAAATATGTAGACAATGTTCACTTATAAACCCAAGTGTAGTAAGGATGAAAAATGTTGGGAGAGACGGAAAGATAAGAGATGAGACTAATTAAGGTTACAGGAAGAAAAAAGAAGAAGGTTAGCATGTTGCGTGCGGATGTATTTTGGTGTGTGTAGTGGATTTGGTTGGAAGACTTTACGCTGTCAGAGCAACTGCAGGGAGTTTCTGCAACCTTACTTCGGTAAGAGCATTCTTTGATAAATTACAGAAGTTGTTAGACTTCACAGTTCAGGACTTAACTGTAGAGGGCATCCTCCTTATTTGAGAAGTAAATAAATATATTTTGGATATTACAGACTATTTAAATTAATTGCTCTGTACATGAACTTAATTGAAATTTGATGCAGTTATTAACTTTAAGGTGACAGATGAATTAAAGGAAGACGGATTGAGGTAATTTGAGGTGATTTAAGGTGAAACGGATAATATGATACCAACACACCAGTAATACTGTTGCACTGAATACATGAAATTCATAATGAGTTTCTTTTATCCTCCATATAGTCTGAAAAAGTTTTTTTCCAATGAGCCTTAAGGCTGAGGAAAACATATCCTGTACTTCATTAAAAAAAACTCTAACTATCGGGGATCCTTTACTGGTAGTATTTGCATTGTTTTTGGACAACTAAAACTATAGGCCGCTGAAGACAAGTTTGGTGAGTGAAAAATATTAATGCTTAAGAATAATGTTGATCTTTAATATTCCTTCATTTATCGCGACAGAATCAAAGTTATTCAATTAAAAATTATGGATTCTCAAATCAACATTTCGTAATGGACACCACTACCAAGAAGAAATGCATACACAATTGACACAATAGATCATAATATTTCCTTAATCTTAATAACATGATATATATTGTAAATATAACAAAACGCGCTCTGTATACAAAAAAAAAAAAAACATTTCTAAGAATATAAAGTAGAAGGATAACGGACTCATATTTTGGAGGGTATCAGTTCCGGGTCTCATAACTTCAAAAACTATTGTGCTGGAAAAAGTATGATGTTCTTTAAATTGATTAAGGTGCCTGGTAAGATATTGACTTCGTCAACTGACAATGGTTTAAAATTACAAAAGTTGACTTCTGCTATCTTCTTCTATCTTCAGATAATAATAAATACAAAATTGCTGTACTTGGGGGGAAAGAGAGATCTGTATTCAGTTACCTATCATTAGCAAGAAAAAAAAAATGCTGAAAATCAGGAAATTCTTTGTTTATCTAATGTTTCTGTTAAGAGATTTAGTACGCTTTTCGCATTGATTACATTCCTTTTATCAAAATCAGTTGCTTTGTATATTGAATGCTGTTTGAGATAATTTTTTTAAAAAATTATATTCATTATTGTATAGTAAAAATAATCAATCATATATTTTTAGTTATTTTCATGATTTATTAACAATCTTACAACTTGGAAAGTATTTTGAATATTTTCATACAAAAAACTGCATTTTTTGTTCAATTTTGTTTTTCTTTAATTTATAATGGAATTAATTGTTAATCTACAATGGGCAAAATTCTTTATTTCATGTTTAAATACGTTTTCATATTTTTTAAGAAAATATTATTCTAAAGTTTAAATTATAAGGAGCAATTCAAGTATATATGAAAACTATTTCAGCAAAAAATTCTCATAATCAAAAGAATTATTACCGTTTCAAGAAAAATGTTTAATTAATGTAAATATATGTAATAAAAATAATGTATTTGTACTTAATTTCAAGATTAATAATACAAATTTCAGAGATGTTAGCGTTTTGAGAATCTCTCTCTCTCTCCATTCTCATACAGACTTTTGAATTGGACAAAAATAGACAACCAAAACCTTGTAAGCAAATGAAATTTTTTTAAAAATATATTTCAGTTTGTGTTCCTTTCTATTTAAAATATAAACTATTTTCTCTCGTTTAATAATGCCAAACCAATAAACCGTACTTGAGACTCACTCAAAAGTATGAGCGGAAATATAAAATTGAAGATGGCAACATATCATAAACTATTTTAAATTATCATATATCATAAATTATAAGAAATTATATTAAATTAAATTATTTATCTATTCCTTTTTGTATGTAAATAATTGCAAGTTTAATAACAAGTAACTACTGCTACTTAAGTTCAGCAATTAGATTCTTACAAGTGTCAAGTAAATTTCTCATTAATATTAAAGGAAAACTAAAACATACATCAATCCATTAAAATAACAAATATCTTCAATAATTTACTGTAAAAATGACGTTAAATTTTTTTTTTTAAAAAAACTTAATTGTAGTTAGAAGCAATTTTGAACCAATTAATAAAAAGGCATTTAATTAAATCAATTTGTATCACACTCTCATTCGCAGTCTGTATCCAGATTTTGTCATTATTTCAACGAATGTTTGGGAATTCCTTCAAATTACTAATTTGATGGATTAATTATATATATTATCTATATGTATTTAATTTTAATTTGTTAAATGCGTAATCTCTAAAATAAACTTATTTTTAAAAAAAATCATTCTTTTTATGTTGCTGAATACATTAAGGATTGTTTGATTATTGGAAGCGTAATTCTCTAAAAGAAGGTGTCACCTTAATGAATTTCGTTCGAAACTCCAAAATGTTTTGGAAAAACTTTTAGGTTTCCTGAAGTCCCAGCTCGGAAACTCTACTCCAGACACATCCCTAAACTCCAAAACAGAAACTGATAGTTAACATACATCGTGTTTCGAGACTCATGGGCAAAAATGTAGAGGGTGATAAAAAGCATCTAAACAAGCAACTTTCACCATACTATGCAAAGCACAGAGCAAGGGTGAACCGCTGGACGGCGTTGTAATGGAAAGTATAAAATGCAAATTTTCTTACACATCGTCATTTTTACTTTAAATTTCTGGAGGTATGACTACGCATAGTTATAAGAAAAAGGTGGAGATACATTTCCTGTATGGGTTTGCGAATGGGAATGCTCTGAAAGCCAAAAGACTGTACAAGCAGCGTTTCCCACTTAATCCCAGCCTATGCATTTTATGGAGAAAATTTCATGATTAGATATTTTCTATCACCCATTAAATTTTTGCCCATGGTTTCGAAACACCCTGTATAGATAAATACTTATAGGAAAATTAAGTACTGTTTAAATGCTAAATATTGTATAGTGAAATCAGTGATTAATATACTTTCCAAATACTTGAATGTCCTTAATAAGCCATTATTTATCTGACATTAAAATATGTTTATGATTCTAATCGAAAATTTGAAGACAAATCATAACACAATTACGGACTATTTATTGATAGTCATTTTGCACCTAATGATTAAATTCGCTAGGAAAACTCGATTTAAAAAACTGCTTTGCTTCGAACTCCTAGATTTACTTCATATTTAGATTGAATACACCTGGATCTGGACTTCACCTTCCTCGGCCAGTGTTAATTTAATCGATCAGGTGGGAAGGTGAAGCAATGTTCCGGAAGCCCATTAACGGACAGTTCGGATGGGAAAATTCGAATATTACACACGACCCCGAACCAGAGGGGAAAGGGGATTGAAAGGGATTCGGGGAGAATTGTCCAGCCTGTGTTCTGGAATAATATTCGTGCTTTCCGATTCGAATAAATACGCGATAATGCATCGAAGGGACGGCATTTATTACTCTCCTGTTTACGTAAATGAAATGGCGTTTAATTTTGATATCAGTAATTGAGGGAAATTTCCGCCTTTGGGGGAAAGCGTGGGTGAGTTTCTCAGTAAAACGTGAGTGTAATTTTTGATAATAGTTTTTGAGTAGCATTAACAGAATATGTTTATTTTATGTGCGTTGCCACTTGAATCTTGCCTTGTTTATGAATGAAATCCTAATGAACTAATGCTCTGGGAATCTTATAAAAACACTGTTTTGGTTGCATGTTTAGAAATCTTTTTCTTCTTTTTTTTATAAATTTTAAAAAAGAAGTTCGACTTAAGTTAGTTAATTCTGCAGTTTGAAAAGAACAGTTTGACATCTTTCTCTATCTGTATACATATATAACATACAAACATACAATGAAATGTTAGATTGATTAGATTGATTAATATGATTTCTTATTACTGAATATTCTTTTCATTTTTCACTAAAAACAATTTAAAATTTGATAATTGATTATTATAAAATATATAAGTGTATTCGAATCTTTCTTTAGAAATTTTTTTTTCTTTTTGCAAAAAAAAAATTATACTTTTTTTTATTTTTGTTTCATTAGTTTCTTTTTTTTCTTATTAATTATATTTTGCTTCTTATTTTTCTTTATTATTATTTTATCTGCGAATTAATTACGACTTTATTACA
>BMAW01039991.1:122763-170096 GCA_019974015.1 Nephila pilipes
ATTTGCAAAAAGTGGATCACTCCAAAAAGTAATTTAAAATAGAACATACAAAAAGAAAGCTAGAAAAGAAAAGACAAAAATTTTTAAGAAAAACATTTAAAACAACACTTTTCTAACTACAGGCATTTAGGATAAAAATTTAAATAAAAATGAACCTGAAACTATACTTGATATATATTTCATTCATTTCACTCTGTGATATGTGTTTCATAAGATTGAAATGGTATATTTCAGGCATAATTTAAATATTTCTTGTGTTTGTAATTTGAAAATAAATCTACAATATTTCTTATAATATAAGCTGAAAAATTTACTTTCGTCCTTAAAAGAAGAAGCGTCTTGAAGAAGCGTGCGTAAGATAGTGCCACTGAATACATCTTCTGTGCAATGTAATCCAACTTCATTATTTCACTCTACAGACATCGTACAGTTTTATTAAAAGGTCAATAAAACCACAGTTCCAACTGCACAAACGCCAGAAAGAGAGACAGTGAGGAATACAAATACTGTTTATTCGATTACCTTTTCAGAATATACCATTGATCTCTTTATATCTGATATAACTCTCTTCACTCCTGAATCTTAGTTTAAAATTGTGCAATAAAGTTCTAGCTTACCAACTCACCCGTCTCGAGTGAGCCATTTCATGAATTCTGCAGGTTACCTCCTTCTCGAGCCTGGAACCATTTCTAATCGAACGGAAGATCAATTATTATAATTCACTCCAAACTCAAACTTACAAACATCTACCGACTACTCACTGTCAGCTACGTACACTCATTTTCAGTTATAAAGAATGAATTTAGATACAACACGAAGGCTGTTCGTGATGGACTTCGAATTTTGATCCTAGGTCAAGTGACGATGACACCTGAGCTGGCACATCTCTCTCCAAACTTCCACATTATGTCAACGAGAGGAATTACAGCCTGGAAAGATTTAACGTGCATCAGTACCGCTACATGGAGGGTTTTTAGAAGTACCAAAAGCACCCACGACGCCGTCCGTGAATTTGTGACCATGACCAGTAGGTTGACCAAGGTCACAATACTCGTAAAACTTTTAAGTGTAACATTAATAAACAATCATAATCAGCCACATGTACCTCTTGCAACCTGTTTAGGATTTTTTTTTATCTGAAACAAATTTTCAAATCACATGATGGGAAACAGGTTCATATTTAATGTTTTATCGCTATGAGTTATTTAGTGGTAATATAAGCATTATTGCATATTACTGTATCAAGATCGATTAAATTATTATATATATATGGATTCAAAATTCATTAATGTATTTCAAGTTCAATAAAAAGACTCAGGGGTATAACAAAAACCATTTAATTGTAATTCAAGAAAATTTCTACAATTTGAGATTTCCTCGTCATCCGTTTCATAATTCTTAAGTTTTATATTTGTTAATTGAACTATTTTTTCTGGTTGTCCATTTCTACCTGATACAAGGTTCCCTAACCATAAACAGTACAACAAGAAATTGTGAAAAACTGGAGACACCTGAGCAGGTACCCTACACTCAATGTCCAAGCCACGCCAATATGCTGAAATTCAAACAGGATGAATATAACAATGGAACAAACAAGAATGCAATAATTTTAAATTCTTACTATGCTTTTGTCGAGTTTCGATTTTTGTTGCTCTACATAACCTTCATAAATCAATCCATTAGTTATTTGAGTTTGGATAATATGCTAAAAGCTTCACAAAACTTAGTACCCACTAGTGTTACACAAAAATAATCATGAAAAAGTTATTAGTTTTCAGTATTATTGTTTTAGCAGAGTAAATGCAAATAAAGAAAAATGTAATATTTCAAAAAGAAAGTTAAGTAGATGATACAGTTAAAATTATTAATTATTAAGTTGATTACATTTTAAATAATAATTATTTATTACTTCATTCAGAAGTATGAAATACTTTATAAAAATGAAAAAAAAAAAATTTAAACCTCCCCAATCTTTAAAATATTTCACGCAATAAACAATTTTCATAGAAAATTATTTCACATATTTAAAACAGAAAGTTCTGATGTATTTATAAATTATAATAAAACGTTACATAATTATAAAATTGCATAATACAATATTTATATACAATTATATCAAAGGAAATATCTAAAAATAAGAATAAGTAAAACTTGTAAAATACACTATTTTATTACAACGTCACATCCTAATATGGTACTCTGCCAATTCTTAATATGGCATCATTCCAACTTACTTCCGTTTTCTTCCACCAACAAAGACTTTTAATACAGATAAGTGTCTGAAAGAGCGCATTTTAACTATTAAAAGACAGAAAAAAAAATAAGAAACGTAATTTAATATTAGCAAAATGTTGATTTTGTAACACACTTACACGACTCATTTATATATTGTAACACGTTTGTGAGTCTTAGGATATTTTTCATGATTCTTAATTTTTGAGAGTGACTTCATGCGATATATCTGCCTGACTGAACGCTGATAAATTGAATTAATTTTAAGTCAGATTACTAATTGAATAGGTGCCTGAAAAAAAAAAGGTAAGATTCCAAAATAAATAGGGGTTAGCACGATATATACACTCATGGTAGTGAAAGTAGCACACGAAGAAGGAAGAGAGCTGCAAAAACAATACTTTGCAAAGAAGTTGAATGAAGTTCGATATAAAAAGGATCCACGTTTTGTGCAAATGCGCTTGACCACATACTGAAATCACGCGGCAATCAGGAAGTTGGTCTAATGTAAACTGGCGCATACTGGAAGATTGATAAGCGCAACATATACATTCCAAGTCTAGGAGGACCTTAGTAAGCGACAAATGCCAGGTAGATGTGCTTAAAAACAATTCGCTCAGTTCAACCAATTTGAGAAGGGCCTGATCATCGGCACGAAAACCACAGGCTGATCGATGCGCCGTGTTGCCAATTGTTTCGAGTGTGCCGTCAGAGCATGTTGGGAGTAATGGACACGAGATGGTACCCACGTGCGGAGAACTGAGTAACCTTGAAGAAAACGATCCAAAAGGATCGAGCGGCAAGCGCTTGTGCCTCCCACAGTAATTCGTTCCACAACACAATCAAATGTAGGGCTGCCAGTTGTTCCCCTAACCATTTCCGAACAGTTTGCGGAAGTGAATCTGCACCCCAAAAGCCATTTTCGTGCATTGCCTTCAATACTTACACATGGACGACTCCGTAAACTGTAGTGTTGATCCAGAGCGTTGTGGAATACCACAAACTGGCAAAACGTGGTGTTTAGTGATGAATCCCGGTTCATTTTGGGGACAAATGATAACCACGTAAGGGTGTGGAGACCCCCTGGGGAACGGTGCAATTCCACTCACGCTTCCCCAGCCCATATAGCAGGCGTAGTCGTCTGGGTGCAATAACCTATGATAGCCGGATCGTAACTACAGTACTTGGAAATTTACGGGCCAGCGCCATGTTGATTATATTCTTCAACCCCACATGGAACCTTTATTAAATGGTCTTCTAGGGACAATTTTTCAACAAGATAATGCACGTTTACATACAGTTTGAGCAGCTCAATACTTTCTACGTCATGTTCAGATTTCCATGGCCGGTCTACTACCAGAACATGTTCCCTATTGAACATTTGTGGGACCAGCTGAAATGCCAGATGCCGTCGTATCACTTCGTAGATGATTTGGAGGTGGTTGTTCAAGACTTATGAGCCATCTGCTTCAGAATAACATCCAATGTATAATCTACTCAATTTCGGTCCATGTTATGACATGTATTGTAACACGAGACGGTCCGACACGCTATTGAAGTCGCCAATTGTGTTTGTTCAATTGTGTGCACCTTGTTTGATTGTCCTGATTTTGGCATCAAGTGAATCTCTCATCTGTATTATTATGCGTATTAAATTTTTTTTCATTTCGAAGCTTTATTCTTGGTGCGTTATTTCTATGTGCTTAAGTGTAATATATGGTTTGTATTAAAGGTGTAAAGAAGCAAGTTTCTACAGATGTATCGTGGATAAAGCCAGATCTTCTTCAGCAATCGTTTTTACCTGATCTCCAAGGCCACAACCTTAAGTTGTATTTGTCACAGACTCCTAAGCAGCAATTTTAGCACTAGGCTATAACAACCTTTCAAACTGTCCACAAACAATCTAGTGCCACTTCAAAAGCGATTGGGCCCTACATTTACAATTAGTTTCGAGTCCTTTAGGAGTTCCCGGTAGTGAAAGAGCCAATGTCATGGTGAGTTGCTTAGCCGAGTCCAAACAACCTGAGATTCCTCTAACACTAAAAACAGCATATATCCAAATAACTAATACCGTTAACAGTTCCACTAACAAAACGCTCAAAAACTAGAGTGAAGACAAAAGATGGGAGTGTCTTGCCGCAGTGGAATGCATTCTATTGCACTCGGAACACCCTGAAGCTGTCATGTGTTTCCGTTTTGAGACGGGACAAGAATACCTTCAAGCATAACCGTCTTGTCGGTTTGGCACTTGATGAGATTCTCGTTTTGTCGGTCCTCCAATGTGGATGGCAATCACCTACAAAACTGCTCTACAATCTACCTGCAGAAGTATCCACTCGCTACTGGAAGGCTAGATGGTGAATAGCTAAACAGCCAAGGATGGGCTAAATGAAATGAGGGACGCAGTTATTGGAATAAAGCTAATATTCTATGAATACTATTCTTTTTACACTCAATGACGGAAAGCCTACTGAAGTATTATATGAAGTAACATGATACTTTATTTTATTTATGCATTTATTTTTGTGTTCCATAGATTACGCATATATTATTCAAACGATGATCTTACTTAATACTTCATTTTTGGAACTTTATCTTTTTTCCAATTGCTCAATGAATTAGCCACACGAAGTTTCTATTTTATAGCATTAGAGACATAAGAATTTAACAAGTTGTGGATGTTTGGACTTAATTTTGTTTTTATATGATAAGATAAGGAGCGGCTTTGTTAGAACCTAATGACATTGCATAAACAATGATAATAATTAGAAGAATTAAAATAAATATATTTTCATGAATTAATATCTAGTAGATGCAATGATAAATTAAGAGTAAAAAGATGATTTATTAGAAATGCACCATACAAGATTTATAGATTATTCATATTACTATGACTTAAGTGGTAGTAATGATAAACTTCTGACAACTCGTTTAATCATATTGCAAGCTGCTATACTCAAACAAATGTTTTTACTGGCGGAAAATATTTTTAAGTCAATTTTCCAGTACCCTATACGCTATTCTCAATTACCTAGTAGCTTAACCTTCCTGATAAGCACTCACTCACCCCATCTAACAGTAACCCACCAATGGTGTTTTGATGTGGTTAACTAATCTTTTCTTAAACTTATATAAATATCCTGTAATTTTGATTTTCCAAAAACTGGTAAAAGGACTTTAATTTTTGAAAATACTAGGGAAGGCAAATACCGAATTCATACAGCACTATTGATCAAGAAACTTGTATTAAAAGCCATGAGGTCTAAGTTCTCCAGGGAAATTCTCAAGACATGATTTCCTGTTTACGAAAATGTTATAGAAAGATAAACAATTCCTTTCAACATTTTTGAAGGATAACAATTCCAGAAATTCTCATTCTTCATTTCATTTCATTTTTTTCTGAGTGTTTCAATTTCATTCGTATTTATGCCATTAAATCATTAACATCATATTTTGATAAAGTGCGAATTCGGAAGCATATGAAACAGTTAACAAAAACCTATACAATTTATAAAATTGAGGTGAATAAATAAAATAACTACTTAATAATTACACTCAATTTAGGTTTCATTTAAAATTTTATTATATAACATTTCCATGATTAAACTTGACATTTTCTAGCGGCCTGCGGCAAAAGCCTTTCGGCCAAATTTCATAACTTTTTTAGAATGATGTTATCAATTCATAAGAATTTTATCTAATTAGCTCAAAAATACTAACTGTAAAAACCACCACTAGATGGCGCTATGTAAGATGAAATACCGTCATACGCAAATGTCGTAATTGTAACAGATGTAGGCTCGCTCAGAAAGACACTCCATATAAAGCAGCAAAAGCGAGCCGATGTCAAACCTATTTCCATGTTTAGGAAAATGGTGTAAACTATGCAGTAACGCATGCTTTTTCGATGCAGTCGCTTTATCTAAGAGATGCTTTGGTTACCGAAGCTTTGTGAAACTTTCGGTTTTTGGAACAAAATCTAAAACCCCATTCGTTACTCAAGATTTAAAAGACATGATATTGACATTTAAAGTAAAAGGGATCAATAATCATTCAACCAGGAAGAGGACAAAAATCAATTGCAGCACAGATTGTGGAAGTCTTTGCGTCATAAGTAGAGGAAGACATGGTGGCACATTTTACGGGCACAACCTGTGTGAGAGATATTGTAGGAACTGTTGTCCAACTTCCTGCCCTACTTCATAAGATTCTTAAATAAACATAACGCAAGCATTCATTAGTCACAAACATTGTGCAACAATTCTTTCCTCAGGATCTTAATAGCTGACAGAGCTTCGGAATACAATTTCTTGCGTGATGTGCGCTCCGGATATAATGGTTATGAAGCATTATGTGGACGAAGGAGACCCAATTACATTTAGATAATTAAGTTAAAATGCACATTTACCATATTTGGGACACGCACAATTGCCATATGAATTTATGTATATTGCATTACATTCTTCATATGTAATGGTATGACGCGGCGTTACTGCCACATTCATTTTAGACACGTATTTTTCTGAAAAGCATAGCCCCTTAACGTCTTGTAACTTGCAGTAGCTACCCGCCAATAATACGCATCGTTCTATACCAATCCGTAATTCCAATATTAAGAGCATGGAGATGTGTTCCAATAACAGTGTTCATGCAAGATGATATTTATCCACACATAGCGTGTTATGTGAAACTGATGTTCTATTGCTATTTTATTGACAACAGGACCACTAGTCGTCATTTTCTGGCGGCTTGGCTTACCGGATCTCCAGAATTGTATATTTGCGAATTCTGGCTGTGAAACTATCTCAAAACTTCCGTAATTCTATCACGTATATATCTCCACACGCCATATGTGCAGCATTCTTAAACATACGCTGTTTTCAATTGTTGAACACGTGATTTTAAGTGCCAGATTGTAGTAGGCAATGATAGTCAAGTTGAAAATGTTTTGTCATCATAAGACTCTGATATATGTTGCAGCCTTTTGTTATATTTTATGTAAAAGTATTATACCCTCATAGTGGTTGTTTTGGGAACTAATTTAATACTATATAAAATTACCATCATCTCATTATGTCATAGTAGAAATTTCATGAAATTTCCCCGAATGTTTTTGCTACAAACTACTCACAAATTTCCAATGTAGCTATGGACCCACGGTGATAAAATAAGCAACTTCTTATGATATTAAGGAGAATAATAATGAATTCCAACCAAATCTATTTGGAAAGCATCTAACATAATTAAACTTTTTAAATGAGTCATATCTCAAAATTACTAATTTTGAAGCTGGCATATTATCTCTCTGAAACTATATTTCATGAAAAAGGGAGTCACTTGAAGCAATAAGAACTCCCAAAACCAGATTTAGAAGAAGTATCTAACTTTTAAAAAGTTTAATTTAATATTTTTTTGAATTATGAATGGTTTAGAAGTTTAACGATTTAGCAGTTTTCCTCACATGGGTAACGTTTATTAGTGCCAGCGCAATTTGCCCTTACGTGGCGCGGACACCCCATTTTCAAAGCTAGTGTTTCTGATTATCACATACAATTTATTGTACTTTTTGATTCAAAGATGACATTACTGACCAGTAGAAGAAACTCTCCAGCTTGTGTGTGTTGTAAAATACGTGCTTTCGTTTGGGTATTGTGTATTACAATATATACTTCAAAGTTTCATTTAGGTAAACTTAGAAGTAAATCATTATACTGTTTCAGCTTATATTATTAGAAATTAATAATAGAGCTTTCAAGTTTTTTTTTACGTAGACTACATTCCTTAATTTTTGAACGAACCGAAAATAAATGATTTTCTAATAACTGAAGCAGTAACTGTGGAGGTTCTGACTACAGCGACTAATGCTTACTAAGCGAATCTGAAAGCTCTTCAGAGTTTTATAGATCTACTGAAGGTGATAAATTAAACTCGGATGATGATTTCGAAGAGGCTCGGAATTTTTGCGATATTGTTGGAAAAGTCCTCCCACAGCTTCATCTAGGTTTCCATTTCTTTTCACTCCCTTTACTCACATAAAAGTAGAACGGCAGTGAAATTGTATATTCTGAATCTAATCTGGTTTGCTCCTACGCAAAGGGTAGGTTTGTCTAGGGGAGTAATTCCATTACCGGATTCTATGATGATTTCTTATCAATTTCAAGACGAGACTTGAAGTTGTTTTACTTAATTTATTAGAAGGAGAGATAAAGGGAAATATATTTACAAATTAATTTATATACAGGTTATCTCTATTAGGAGTAAACAGTTCTTCTGAGACTGATAGATGGTGGCCTTGTTTAACCCTTATCGTCGATGGGCATTGGAACCTGCGCAGGCGTTCGGAGTTCTTCAACGAGGGAAGGGCGGAGGAAAAGAGAAGCGGTAGGAGGGGGAAAGAGAGCGAGAAAACGAAACGTCGCTCACTTTTGTTCAGGAACAGAGAGCGCTGCACGAGCTATTCACATGATGCTGATTAGCATGATGATCATTGATGGTCCCCATCAATTGAGTAACTGAGGAACTTTTTTTTACAGAACATTAGAAAATGCAATTAATACTTTGATAATTAGCTGTGGAAAAATCCTACATATATAATTCATTAATTGAATGCGATGTAAAGTTATGGGAAATAAGTATATTATTCTTAATAGTTTGTATGAAAAAATCCAATATTAAAGGACTTAATGATTCTTTTTATAATTTTCTATCAACATATTTAATTTTGGCCAGTAAATAATATTTACACATATTATATCCATAAATGCATTTATCTCATATTTTTGGCAATAAGAGATGTTTTGGGGATAGGGGTTTGATATTTGTTGAGAAGATAAATAATGAAAGAAAGTAAAACTTTTGAACGAATGAAATAGCTCTCTTTATCCAACCGTGTCTTAAAATATCGAGATTCGATGATGACAATAGCTTATTCTACAGTTCCAAGGCGACACCAGTATAATCCAATAAAATTAATATCAAATACTTCATAAGACATTAATAAGTTATCACGATAAATTGCAATGCAAAATTAATCTGTTTCTGTGTGCTAAAATAATCTCTTACAAATATTGGATTACTTACCATTTTAGTAAAGCACTTTAAAAGCATACTTTGATGAGAAACAAAGTGTCGACGTGCATTTATATAACATTTTTCTTAAATAATTAATTATTTTTATTTTACATGCAAACGGAGTACAAAATCATGGATAAAATTTAATAATGTTCCTAGGTGATGCATTAATAAATTGTGCTCTTCGTTTGAGTACACGGAGTCACGGTAAAAGAATAAAATATGCCTCTCGTGAAGGGCGCCAAGATTTTGCTTACTACCCTTTAATGAAAGATGTATAAGGGAGTGAAGAATGCTTCCGGGGCCAATCTTAACAATACGTGCCACACCTCTTCAGTACGTTCCTGGAAGGTTTCTTCGGTTTAAACCCTTTCTCAACATAAGGGAAGCCGAAGCCAACAAAGGCTTTTATTCCCTTAATTGATACAAAATAAGTTTTAGAATCATAAACAAGAAAGGTGTTTTGACAGATATTATCATTATTGATAATTGGATCATCCAGAGCTTGCTGTTTGTATGTTCAGAAGACAATTTTTACAATGTTACCACAGTTATAGCATAATATTTAAGTTAGAGTGCTTATTGAATCAAATAAATTAGAGATAGTTCTATATTTATGTCACAGTTTTTCAAATAAACGCTCTCTCGGGTTACTATAGAAATCTTTTTCTATTTTAGACGCTTCTTACTCTCAATCTACTTTTACTTTTTTCTGTTTTTTCAAAAGTTTAGATCATAGTAACACTTTATTTGTCACAGACTGCTATATCTGGCTCTTGTCCAATAAACTTTGCCAGCATTCACTCATTACATCATTTCGATTTCCTCTTGTAAATTTTTCCTTAATGTTTAGTGCATCTATAGTTCATTACATATCTAACTCGTTGTTCATCATTGTTTGTGTGAGGTTATGTAAGTTTGAAGTCTATTGTATAGGTTCAATCAAAGTTGTTGTGTGCACCTCAAATAGCGATAAAAGAAAAGAAGGGCGAAATTTTAATTTGCTTTATATATAACAAACGTGTATGTGTCCCAGTGTTTGAACTGTTTCTCTATTATTCGGGCTAATATAATGAAAAACTGCCCTTAAACTACGTGTCCTTGAAGAAAGAAATGCTTTTGGTATGCCCTTTTATTAACTTTCTGTACAAATGATTAGCAATATGTGAAACAAAAGGGTTGTCGATAATATTATTTCATTTATTACAAAATCGTAAAGTTGAACTTCTATAGTTCATTCAAATCTATATATTTTCTATGCATATTTAGTGTCTTATCAAAGAAAAATTCCAATATGCTTACTAAAAATTGTTTATTTACACTGTATACATTTATATAATCTTCAGTTAAGCATTTAGCAATTCAAATATAATCAAATTTGGCTAACTTAATCAATTTTCTTTCGGGATACTTATACGGTCATGTGTTCTCTGTTCTTAATTGTTATTCTTTCAAAGCTGCAGATCAGTTTTTTTTTTTATAAATACGTTACAGTGTTCTTTTTGATTTTTAAATTATTTTTGATAAGCCATTTTATTGTTTCAATAATAGCTTTACGAATGGGAGTATTCCCTTTAACTATTCTGTCAAGGATGTCTGAAAGGTATGATTTGCCTTTATTTTATGATTTAAAGTTATTAAATCATGAAAATAGTGCGTAGGCTTAGTGGTCATGGTCGCGGACTTATAGCCATCGATGGTTTCGTCGAGTCGTTGCCTCGAGCCCTGATGTCTCTAAACACCCTCCATGTTGTGGGGCCGATGCACGTTAAATATATCGAGGAGATAAGTCCTACCGTTGGTATGTGGGGGGGGGATGTTTGAAGACGGAGGTACCCACTCAGGTGTCGATCTCGTCATTTGATTGAGGTTCAAAATTACGAGGTTCATCGCCAATAGCCCTCGTGTTGCTTTTCAGTTGACGTTAGTAAACATTGACAACCAATTAAAGTGTAAGTTTTACGGTAGTGTATGGATAAATATTTAATTTCGCAGAAGATTGAACGTTCAGATTGAGATTGTAAGGACAATATGAGTTTGGTTGCAGAGAATGAAACACTTGATGGTCATATTTAGGAATGCGACAAGAGTTGGAGAAATGAGCATATTATTATAAGGTTTTTAAGATAGAATAGCTGGTTCGAGGCAAGTGCGCTTCAAATTTTGATGAGGCCAATATCCAACCGTAAATTCCTTTATTTTTAGATCAATATCTCACCGAGAAGTGTCACAGAAATAGTAAATTTCGGTAGAGAAGAGTATTCGGATATTTGTGTCATTGAAAACAGTATACTTGAGGGACCTGGTGTGAGATTTTGGTAATTGACGAGAGTGTGATTTTATGTGTGTGGAAAACGAGTATTTTGTGTTTGTGGAACGAGAATATGATTTTGTGTTTGTGGAACGCGAATATGATTTTGTGTGTATGTGGAAAAGCGAAAGTGTAATTGTGGTAAAAGAGTGAATGGAATCTGGGTATTTGGAAGAGTTGTGAAGGTATTCATATAGATGGTTTTTAAATGTTTTCAACGATAAAATGGACATACTCCTGGTCAAATAGAGCCATGTTTTATACACTTTTCGTTTTGCTGAAAAGTATACGATTGTTTGGTGAGTGAAGGATTTTAGCATATTTCTATCAATCCTAGAGTCAACTTTAAAGAAAGACTAATTACTCACACAAATTCCAATGAGTGTTTGTGGAACTTCATTAAAAATTGCTTTTAATTCGACTCATTTTGATTTAACATGATCGACCCAAATTCTAAGAAGAAAATTTTACTCTAAGTTTATTTTCATAACTGCGACACTGAAATAAATGAGTATGTAATGACATTAGGTGAATGTAATGCCATTTCCATTTGTGAGAATTCCCCGAAATTTATAACCTCAATACGGAATTTTCTCTGCTTTACCAGCATTGCGAGTTTAGGGTTCAAAGTGAAACCGCTTATGATACTTATTTTGATTTGACTGACACACGTTTCAGATATATCAAAACTATTTCAGGAAAAACTATTTCAGCCAATGGTTTTCCCTCAACACAAAAAGTGATGAGAATGAGCGAGCCATTGATTAAATTATTATTTTTTTTATCTGACTCGTATCTACGTTTTGGTCACGTACTCAACGAGGATGTGATTTTAATGATTTCTAAATATTTATTAATTTTGCGTAAAAGTCAATAAATGATAAGATATAGTTTTAAAATTTTTGTTTTATTAATTATAATTGAAACATTTTTTTTCCAAATGAGAATTTACTTTCTGTGATACTGTGCAGTCCTTATGAAATAAAATCTTTCAGATCCTATTAAGAAAACTCATGATTTATTAATTTATTTTTTCTAATTTCTTAAGACTGGATACAATCTCTTATTTTTCCATACATGTAATGTAATTTTTTACTCGAAAGTTTTTACACGTATTCTTTGGGAGCGTCTCTGTCGTGTGAAAAGAGAATTAAGTATTTGTTCGGACAACTATCCATTTAATTGTCCGAACGAGGTATTCATCATTTTCCGGAGGCTATAAAAATTTATCCCCTGCTATTTAAAATATTTTTTATATTTAACTTTTACTGCTTATGTCTAATATTTGTTCTACAGTTTTTTTAAAAAAATTATAGCTATAATATAAATTACATATAACATTTTATTATAATTAAACTATTTTTATTATAATTATTATGATATTTATACAATTATACAGTATTATTTATATTTATCATATATTATATATTACAATTACATTACATATTATAATTATAAATAATTCTTTTATAAATATGAACAATAATTTGTTCCTTAAAATTAATATAATTTAATGATTGTTCCTTAAATCATTGAACAATCATTAAATTGTGTTTACATGTGCTATTACCATTATCGGACATTTGTTTGAGCACTTGTTTAGAGTCCCGTTAACCATTGAGGTTGATGCAACTCCAGACGAGCTGGGATAATATTTTCAATGACTTAATATTCGTTTTTCGATTCAAGTTTTAATTGTGAATCCTGCATTACATAAATTCACGTATAAATGAAATTAAGGAGTGGTGTGTGACTCCGAAAATAAAGGGACGCATTCATTTTAGTGTATTGTTTTGTTTCTTTGAAAATGTTAATCCGAAAGGCGGTTACCTTTTCTACAACAAATTAAAGAAAGTACTGAAATAGATCCTTAAACATTTTCAGATACCCTAACAATAAATACTCTTTTTTCTCAATTTCTAAAGTTACAATGGCATTGCTTGTCCGTTTTCGAATATAAGAATACAGGATGTTAAAAACTCATAGGTAAGGGATGGTAGAAAACATCTAAACAAGTAATTATGACCATACAATGCATTTGAACGATTCGAAAAGGCTGTAATGGAAAGTATAAAGCGCGAGTTTTCTTTTACTTCGTCATTTCTACCATAGATTTCAGGGATCACGGCAAAGTACAGAAATCAGGAGAAAATCATGCCTCCTGAAATCCGCGGTAGAAATGACGATGTGTGAGAAAACTCGCACTTTATGCTTTTTATTACATCGCCTTCTTACAGTTCACCGCTTTTTTTGCGTCTTTGTATTGTGTTGTAAAAATTGCTTGTTTGGATGTTTGCTATCATCCCTTAAGTTTTTGTCCATGAAACACCCTGTATATCTTGTATTTTCACACACTATTTATGATACTAGGATTCTTTACGTTTGAAAGTGCTTTAATGTTTTCTGTAGAAGCAAGATATCAAATGTTTATAATTTTTCTCCTAAATGAAAGATGAAAAAGCGAAGAAATGGCAGTTAATCCTAATAGCTGGTAGAATTCTTGTTCAAAATAATAATTCAACAAGGTAAAATTTATTCTTAATTTTAAAAGAAATAAAGTTCCTTGTGTTCCACAGAGTACAACTTTAGGCTTGTAGAAATAAATAAAATCACAAACAAGAGAAAAATCTAAAAATATTAATAAAATACTAAATTACGCAAGACATAGAAATGTTTTCAAATCTATTAACAAATTTATGAAAATCAGGAAGCCAGCAAATAAATAGATGCTTCAAATCCTCCTGAAGTATAATTCGGATACTCGCATGTCATCTGCAGTGCGAAAAAACGTGTTCGACATTCTAATCAAAATGACCGCATGCAAAAAGTTCACTAAATTGAACTGAAACAAATAAGTGTTAAAATTTCAGTGGCCAATTAAAATTAAGAGTTGAGCTAACGTATAGTCTGTTGAAATTGTTTTCTCCCTGAAAAATAATTGAGAACAAAACTTTTTGTCTGCAATGCCTTAGATCAGAGGTTTTCAAACTGGGTTCCGTGGAACCTTAGGGTTCCCTGAAACTTTGACAGGGGTACCGCAAGAGATTACTATTTGTTTCATCAAAGAGCCAAATTTTAGTAAACATTTTAGTTTTTATAAAAGATCGAATTCTTAAAGGAAGTTTGATTGTAAAATTAAACATGTATAAAAATTTTATGCATAAAATAAAATTTTAAATTCGTAAAAGTCAAGTGCTTCAAATACATTAACCGAGATATACATTAGGTCACATATAAGTCTTCATTCTTTGTCTCAGGTGAAGAATCGCCCACTTATTTGTCCGCTTATTTCACTATTTTCAAGGTGCAAAGATAAAACTGACGCCATTCTTTTAAAATTGAAATTATGGTCAAATTATATTTTGAAAGATAACATTGATTACCTTTCTGATTTGCATAATATTTTAGTAGACTGTGGCGCTAATCCCGATAAAAATGTAAACATTAGTTTGGCCCAGCATTAATCAGATCTGCAAAAAACATTTCTTGTTCAAAAAGAAGGATTATCTTGGATCTAAACTCAAGACTGTGACCCCCTCCAAACACACAATAAAAGAAAGAGAACAACAAATTGATATATCGACTGACATTCAATTAAAATTAAATTTTAATCAAGTTGATATTACGCATTTTTGGATTGATATTAGAAAAGAATACTCTGAAATCACTAAAAGAGCTGTGAAACGTCTATTGTAATATGTTTCAACATATGTATGCAAAAATTTAGAAAACAGATTGGATGCTGAAGATGACATTAGGTTGCAGATTTCAACAATTATTCCAGACGTAAAAATGCTTTGAAACAAAAAAAAAAAAAATCACAGTGAAGTCATTAATTTTTTTTCTTTTTATTAATTTGTTATAATTTAAAATATCGTTGCTTTTGTTTATTACTCATAGAATATATTTTAGAAACCCCCCCTAAATACCCATTTGCTACCTTACCATTCATTATCTTACTAAGACGTTTCTATATTGATAAAAATAGAGACGCAATAATAATTTTATAAATTTGAGTTGGATAAAGCTTTGATATCCTATTTTCTTTTCTTTGATGCAGGGATTCCTTCAAGGAAATAGTTAACTCAAAGGTTCCCCTTAGATATTGCAAGATATTCAGTACTCCAGTTTGATACAGTATTTTTTCCATGCGACATGCTTCTAGAGAAATATTGGGGTAGACATCATTAAGTCACACTAAACCATGTGTTTTATGTCGCGTCGTTATGATGACCAGTTTGAAAAATTATTGATTGATTGAAAAATGATTGATTGATTATCCTTGGAAGTTACACGAGGGATATTGAATCTCGGTCACTCGGGAACCTGAGCAGGCACCTCCCCACTTCAAACTTCCCCACTTCTCCAAAAGGTGGACTCGACAGATCTAGTTTATATAAACTTTGCTACACGACGGGTCTTTAGCGGCATTGGAACTAGAGCACCCGACTCGACAGAAGGAACGCTGACAGCGAGTTCGAGACCGTGACCACTAGACTACCATGAGTTACAAATTAGGAAATAGGCGAAGAGCAAAATAATAAAAGCCGTGAATGATTTTTCGCTTTTCATTATGGGCAGAATATCGCATCGTTTGGCGATATTTTCTGGTTTTGCAAAATTTATCAACAGGATTTGTTACAAGTACCTTATTTGGCTTAGCTTCACTCATGATTTATTACGTCATACCATACGTATCACTAATTTAGCAATTTATCTTAAGACTCGTCAAGTTTTCCCCCAAAAATGGTGTGCTTTCACTCCATATTTCCCTTTGCATGATTTAATGTATCAACGGTTCTTAAAAATAAATAATATTTTTTAAAGGAAAGTACATCATTTTTCAAAGAAATATGGTTTTAAATTTAATGAGAAAATAAAATTTTTAACGTTTTAAATATATATATAAGAAAAATTAAATATATTATTCTTGCATTTAAAATCCCCTGACTACTCAAACAGTGTTACCACTAAAATTAGGTATCTAACTGCGGTTTATTATATAAGCTGGATCGTTACTAGTTCATAGCACAGACTGCTAACGCTAAATATTTCGAACCATAATTTTAGAGGTATCAAAATGTGTCTCAATCTATATTTTTTGTAGCCCATGCAAAGTCATTGTAAATCAACAATTCGTTAGAATAGAATAAGATTTCTAAATTTATAAAATAAAAGGTTTTTTATTTAATTTTTGAATGGCATTGTTACAACTACCTTTAAAGCATCCGTACACCTTTAAAATATCATTTTTGTCAAAATTTTCGATTTTCTAATTTTAATGTCAGTTTAAAATTTAAACTTTTTTTTCTTTCTAACAGTGTTTGAATGTTCCTTATACCTTATTTAGAACTTACGTTATAAGGATTCGAATTTTATTCGGTAGCTAATTTTTAATTGCATTTGAAAGTTTGTTTTTGATTTTTTTCGACATATTCTTATATGTCACTGTAGATATCAGAAAAATTTATGAACCAAATTAATTTAAATTTTGCAAGTATCTTCCTTATATAGTTTTTAAGAACCTCTACTACTTTCATGGTTGTAAAAGGGATATGGTTTTAGGAACAAAGGCGCAAATCATGTATTGTTAATCTTTTCTTTCTTTTTTTTTTTTTTTTTGATTTTTCGTTGTTATCTGACTCGAAACACAATAAAAATTGTAGTAATATGATTTGAGTAAAAGGAGTTAACTACTTGAGTAAACTACTTTCATGAGCATCATGAAAGTAGTACCAGCTCCAAAAGATGTTATGATGAATAAGATAAAATTTGCAGAATAATGATATTTTTGTTTACTTTTGAGTTATGAGCGTTATTCTAATAATCAATTTATGTACTATTTCCCCCCTGTTTTGCACTCCAAATTTTTATTTTTGAATTAAAACCAGATTGTTAAATGTGTTTTTCATAGTTTTATTTTATATTTTAGCATTAAAAATATTTTGATAGCAAATATCAATGTATTTCAAAAACTTTTCTCCGAAGGTGTACGGATACTTTAATACACGAATTACACGAATTTTTTCTTGCATATTTTCGGTAGATATGGAAGCTACGCTTATTCAAGAGGAAACGTGGAGTTTTCGTGGACGAGAATAATTTAATTTGGAGAGCCCCTTCCGTGTGAGACAGACACTCCTCAAGTCAATAAGAGTGTAAAATTGATCAAAGGAGAGCGGTTGTGCAGAATAGGAAGTGCATGCATCCCGGAAATTATCCGGATCTATTTTCCAGAAGGGTCACATCCATATTCACTTGTGATTGATTCGGTTCGGGAACGGTTCCTTATCGTTGTTTTGGGGAAGTTGAACCCAATTTGTTATCTGGGTTCCTCTTTCCCCCTCGCATGTGTAGGGGATTTGAAACAGAAAGTGCTCCTGTCCCCTGTAGTTTAAGTGTTGTTGTAAATCAAGTCGAATAAAATTAACAGGATTCCTATTTCCTATGTATACCTTGATTTCAGAAACTTAGACATTTATCTAGAATTTAAATAGAGCGTTTCTATACCTTGTATGTCAAAAATTTATTTTCGGAAGGATCTTAAAACTTGTTTGAATGTTGAATTTCCGTAACTTTCGAATCCATAAACAAATCTTCACACATTTTAAATTTATATTTACGTAAAGGACGGTTAGTGGTATTCTTCGTAATTTTTAATTAAGATGAAATGAAGGAAACAACATCTGAAATGGTGCCTCGTTATCCCAACTTCCCCATTACACCACGTGATGACTTCGAGTCCCAGATGCTTTTACTTAACAATAGCCACTATTGTTCCACGCAGTGTTTTTTTGGAACCAGGGCTCAAACACGCCAATCGACTTAAATGTCTACGGTAGGCTAGTGGTTATGCTCGCGAACTCTCGGCCGGTGTTTTCTCTGTTGAATCATGAGCTCGAGTTTTAAAGGCCTTTGAGATATGTAATAGGGCTGATTCATGCTAAATCTGAAGAAGTTCTAAGTCCTCATATTGGTGTGGTAGGATCTGAGAAGCTTTTTTTTATATTGCAAGCCGTTTTTACCGTAAAATTAATTGTACTGCTTTGAAAACTTAATTAAATGTTATTAAGCATAATCAATCTGTAAGAAAAATATTTTTTATTTTATTTTATTACTTTTCTTAAATATTTTGTTATGAAATGGGAAACAAAATTTGGCTTGAGTAACTCACTTCTTATATTTTGGCAAATTGGCATTTTTTATTTGCTTATTATAAATATGCCGCACTTCTTCGAATGACATTATTATTACTTATCATTTTTGTGAATTCCAGAAAGGCTTCTATATATTTGAAGCAGTCATTTGAAAGAGAACATAAACCACAGAATCATACTATTTTAGGAATGAATAAACACTTTATAATACACAAATATGCAAATTGTGAAGAACATTTTCATTCTGAATATAATGTATAGAATTTAATGTTTATAAACAGTTTATGATTCTCCTTATTTATGAACAATATATTAAGGAAACAAAAATATAAAGCACTGTCTTGTTGTAGTTTTATCATATTAGTCGCAATTTTGATCAAAATTTATAAATATATTACCTAAATACAAACAGATTTATGATTTTTTAATATTAAAGTACGTAATCATATTTTCCATCATTCTCCTCTGGGTTATCTTGAGCATCTGCGATTTTGGCCTGTGAAATATATTTCGATAGAATAACATATGATACTCCATTATATGCTATCCTTAACTGACAGTAAAAGATCACGCAGTAAAGATTACTTTAAATAACCTAATTTTTTATTGTCAGTTTCGACAAATAGTCTTTGGTTATAGGAAGTGACACAGGGGTGTAAGTTTTTTCATCAACAAAAGTGAGTCCTCAACGATCTCTTCAGTAAACTTGTGATGCTGCGCTATTCGTGATTTTCTTCTCTTTACTAACCTCGGGGACTTCATAATAATTTGAACTGCATACAATTACAATTTCTTCCGAAGTAAAATGAAACGTATTTAGGTTAATTAAACAAAGTGAAGTTGAAGTGATTTAGGTATAATGACAATAAATGAAATAGAATTAATGGAAAATGGAGGGACATAGATGATAACGACTTGCAGTCAGAGAAGTGTTATTTGAATTGAAACTCTTCTATTAGTTTGGTAGATTGAAGAGAATTCCACTAAAAATATTAAGCTACGTAGTTACGTTTTAAGAGAGTTGTTTAGTTAAGAACGAGTGGACTGGTAAGATAAGATATCTTATTTAAATCATAATTTAGGATTGTGAGTTAGGTTGGGATCATAGAGAAAACAACATTAGATATTTCACAGTGTTAATAAATAATTTTGTATCGTTCTTTCGTGTCTAATTTAGAGTATAGTAGTTTTTGACTAATGTATTAGAAAGAAATATAGCGCAAACACTGAAAGGCAGTCGTTGAAAACTCTTAGGCTATGATGGTGCTTTCTTTATCGGAATCATTATGAAAGCTACCGAATGTCTAAGGAGGAAATGTTTTTTTCTTCTGTTTCATTAGAACATTGCTGAACGCTTCATAAATTCCAGAAAATTTTCAGTTTTTATTTCTATGACTGTATATGAGGTTTGATACAAAAATCATCATATTCTTTTAAATAGTAGATACAATCGCTTAGCACTGTGTTTTAGCAACTCCAAAATAGTGATGACTTGATAAAAATAAATGACTATATAGGGCAAAATAATGAACTTTTTTAAAATAGTTTGCAGTTGGTGAAAGTCAACATAAATCTCAATAAAGTATTGTTTTTGTTTTGTACAGAATAACAATAAAAAGTTAGAAGTAAATGCTTAATATACTGTCCGCTTTTATTATCGATTTAATACAACAACATTGGGTAAACCGCATTTGTTTCCCTGTTTGTAGTGAACTCATGATGCATGTAAAAGACCGATTTGCATTAATGCAGATTTTAATACAGGTTTGAATGGGTTAACAACCGCCTTTAAAAATTAAGGAGTTACCAGTGGTTATTATTCGACAAATACTTTTTTCTTCGAAAACATGTCGAGCTTTGTGCCAAACAAACATCACTTCCGGGAAGTTAAGTTACATTATTTCAGTGAAAAGAAGATTGTAACAGAAACTCATCGGTTACTATTGAATAGGTAATGTGTACTGACTTCAATGAATACAACTTGAAAATAGGGATTTTGATGATTTGAAAATGATTTTTGTACATATGACAAAAAGCATAGATAGGCAAAAAAAAAAAAAAAAAAAAAAAAAACGAAATGCAGACTGAGAATTTAATTGATAAAGATATTTGTCAATCATAAGTATAAGTGATTATTGAATTAAACATTACCAAATTATGCATTTGGAAACATTTACACGCAATTTGTACGAAATCGAAGCAAAGAAATTGGGTCATCAATCGTGAACGATAACCATCATTGGTGAACCAGAAACGAAAACCATCATTCGTAAGTAAGCCAACAATCGCATTAAAATCACTACGACAGAATATGTTGTTCCATCAGATGTTGTCCCTTTAGATTGTTATTTGTTTCGCTAAATGCAGAATGCTTTTTCTGGCAAGAGATTCAACGTAGATATCATAAATTGTCTTGATAAGTGAGCTGCATCTAAACTGTCAGCCTTTTTTTATATATGTAAAAACTTTCTTTTAAATAGTACTATTGCATTATGTTCATAACATAATCGAAACCAATTTCATTTTTATAGAATTATTTTATTGAAGCCGACAGAGAGACCATTTCCACACGGCGGGAATTCCGCAATTCCGCCGTTGGATACATATTATGACAGCATGAGTATAACAACAAGAGAGCAAGAAGAGAGCGTTTTTCATTGTGTTTTTGATTATATACCAGGGAAAATTCCCTTTGAAACGTCAGAAACACGTGGTATGGCTGGAGGGATTTCTGGGGAAATATCATAAGAGACAGGGAATCTGAAGGGATTATTTTGACAGATTTATAATCAGTTTAAGCGGATTTAACCAGTTTTAACAGCACGTAATCAAATAAATAAAAGGATACTTTGTAAAGGGATAAGGAAATACGAATGAACATTATCTTTTAAAGGAGAGAATAGGTAAATTTAGTAAATTAAATTATTATAGTGAGAAATTAAATGGGAATTAAGTTAAATCATTACATATATATATGAGCTCATACATATGTCTTGTCTAGGGGATATAAATGATGACAAATAATTATTCACAAATAATAACGGTTAATGTAACGGATAACAAATACAAATAAAAACATATAAATTGAATCAAAAATACACTACAATCACGTTCCAACGCCCTTACGCTTAAGAGTAAATAGTTCCTTAATTTCTAGGAGAAACCAATTTTCCTGTCCTCCTCCTGTTGCTCCGTGCCTCCAAGAGTGCGTTTCTCTTTTCTTACATAGAACGGCATCTGGTGTATCAGAGCGTCTCTCTTTGATTCTAAACACACACACACACACACACACACACGGCACCAATACTGAAATCAAAAACAAATTAGGAAAAAATATTAATAATTAAATATTAAAGCAATGTGCAAGAAATCAATACTGAACCAATTATACAAAAACATAAAAATGACCAGATAAAACATTATTTAAATGAAGGAAAAGGAATAAGAATACATATTTATATTGAACTCTTTAACAATAAAAACAAACAATATATACTATGAAAATTCTTAAGCAAAATATATTACATGAAAAAATAAATTGATAACTTCTAAAACAGCTGTTGAAAAAATACAAGAAGTTATATTTTGCAGAAATTCGAAATAATTGATTATAATATATTTAATATTGTAACAGGCTTTTATACCGTGAAAAGTTTAAATCTTATAGATTCGAAGGAAAGGTGAGGCAATGTTCTGGAAGATCGTTACGATAGTCTGGTTAGGAGAGTTTGAAATTTCCACATAACGCTGAATCGCACCTTCCGACAGATATATTTGGGGATGGGGTGCGGATTAAAGAGGATTCAGCCGATGTCTAGACGGTGCTCTAGAATAATATTCATGCGCTTGCGATTCAAGTAAATACATGACAATGCACTGAAGGGCGTCTATTATGAACATGAAGTGGCCTTCAAATTTAATAATATTAATCCTTGAAAACTTCCTTTGAAGCAAACAATGTGCGGTCCATTGGTAAATTGTACTTTATAATTAAAGTTAAAAGTATGCGTTTTCGATGTGTGTGAAAAATTGCTTTCTGTTTCGAGATGTCAATTTAATATGCTTTTTAATTTGAATGAAATATGAATTATTTTATCTTAATTGTTATGCAATAATGGCTTCTAAATTTCTAGGAACAAAGTTTTGTTTATTGTATACATAATCAATAAATAATTACTCTTGTTGACCCATTCAATTTCATAATTTTTTAAAATAAATTTAGTTGTAGACAATATTTGCTTACATTTAATTGTAAGTACTAAGAACTGAAATTGCTGAGATAAAATAAAACTGTAAAGAATATATTATCAAAGTGCTTCATTATGATGTTAAGTGAAACGGATTATCTGTATATCGAGAACTAAGGGATGTTTATTAAAAATAACGTTTAAATACAATTATGGAGTTACAACTAATTTATTTCAGGCTTTCATAAATGAGAAATATGAGTTTGATCGACTGCATTATTTTTTTATTATAAAGTTACGTAAACATGGGAACCATGCAATCTAATTCTTAAGGGATGCAGTATAAAAAAAATCTGTCTCATATGTTTCAAAGTATTAGGTTAATTCGATTTTTATTGCAATAAAAATTACATTCTATATTAGATACTAGAACTAATTGGTACTAATTTACAGTAATAAAAATTACTATTGAAGCAGCAAAGTAAATATATATGATAAAATATATATTTGTTGGAAACATGCTCATATTTATCTACATCAGCAATAGCTCAAAAAACATTCTATAATCTTACAAATCAATTACTACAAAAAATTAAGAAATTTTTTAGAATCCTTATGTTAGCTTCACTGGCTATGAGATTCAAAATAATACTCGCGAAGCTTATTGATAATAATGAACATTAAAAGCCAATATGAATTATTAAAAATGTTGAGAAAGTTTTACGAAATGTATTTTGTAATGTTTAAGAACATTATAAGACTGTTTCGCTAGATTCATAGAGCAAAAATATATTGTCTTTTAAATCTTATAATGTTCGGGGTCTAAACCTATAAACTTATTGACTTAAAAAGGAAACCACTATTGGGAAATTTAAAAGTACACTCAAAATATTTTCAGAAAAATTAGGAAAATAGCGAGAAAAGCTTACGGAGTCAATTATCCGTGTATGAGAAAAAAAATATCTTTTTTCAAATAAATATAACTTATCAATAAAATAAAAAAATTACCATCACCATAGAGTATTCATGGGAAATTACTGTTTCTCATATATTCATAAAATTTTAAAAAAGAACTCTTAAAACGCTATAAGAAAATATAAGTTAACATATTTTGAAAATTTCGAAAATCAAAATTTTAATGCAGGAAGGATATTTTGAAGTGCAACGTGGATCAAATTTTACAAAAGTGGTGTAATCTAGTGTTAAATTATTCACATTTGAAGTTATACACATTGTTTAGAACAATTGCTGAAAAAAATTAACGCAAGTATTAAAAAAAATGATTATATTTTAAGAAAAAAATCCAATTAAAATTTATATAATTCTTTCTGTTAATAATTTGTTTAAAGATTGACATTTATGTCAGAAAGAAATTATTTTGTACATATATATGAATTATGAAAGTAATATGAAAAAAAAAATGTTTCTAACTAACACGTTTCTGAAAAATCGTTTGAAGAAGCTCATTTTTTTCTTTTGAATGTTGAGAAAAAAGATGTTAAGACTGGTTAAGATTTATCTCAGTATTTCCCGAATTTTTCGCATAACCGATAAAATTTTGACAGCAAAACATTAAGAAACGTTGGAATTCTAACAAATATTATTATCGAATATTTTGAAGTTTAAGAGCCTGTTTCATTCTGTAGAAAACTTTTACATTTTAACTTATCATTAAACTACTTTTTTCACAATGTTTTTCCACAAATGTTCTTCCCACTTCTATTTGTTAGAAACACACTTTTCATTACACATTATTTACTTTTCTTAATAATAAACTTTTAACAAAAATATCTTGATTGCTATTTACTTCTCTTAACTTAGCTTGCTTTCACTTATCTTTAAATTTCAACTTTCAATTAAATTTTTCAACTAATAACAACAGTTCCTTTCATTCTTTTAAATCTCATCGCGTTACCTTTGTGATCTGGGCAATTCACTTTTAGCATATCTGGCCACATCACGATATTTTTTTACTTAACTATTGTCTATATTCCTGAGACAAAGATCAGGACTGGTTGTTTAATAACAACTTATTAAGAACTACTCCTATAGCATTATTGTGGGATTCTTTCTCACGAATGTCAACTCGATTGTTTGCACTTTGACACTGAGGGGGTTGTGAGTGTGACATCTTACACTCGCCCCTTATAACACTGGTGATAAGAGTTCTTACACTTGATTGCGGGTCAACTACTCAGTAACTTATTGGTAACACATTAAAGAAGCATAAAGTATTGCTAGTTATATTAAAGAAAATTGGAGGAACTAGGAAACATTCCTTTATGCGAAATATGTAGGATGAAGCATCAGCTCAAATGTCATCCTTATTGACCGACTAAAAGATTGGGTTTAAATACAACAATCTTATTGTGCAGATCAGGTGAGACGTTTCTTCATAAAGTATTATAAAATTTTAAATTTATTATATGCTAACTTTTCTGCACGATAATAACAAAAGGAATTTTTTTCGGAGACAATTTTTATCATCTAAATTTTGATTGTTAAATTTTTATTAATTATCAGTTATAATCAATATCTCTAGTACTCTCCCATTAAAAAAGGAAATATTATTACTAAAGATGGTTCAAAAATAGTTTTCAACAGCATTTCTTGGAGAGATATTAAATACAGTTGATTTTAAATTCTTTTCGGTAAGTGCACACATTAGTGGCGTCTTCCTCTCCAGCAATAAAAGTGCTTAATAACTGGTATAGTAAGGAAATTCCTTTTTGGGTTCAGTTGTCCAAATTGCATGACTCTTTACGCAAAAACTACAGTTAGTGGCGTAACTAGAATTTTCAGCGCCTGGGGACAGCTGTTTGCAAAACGCAATGGGAAGGAAAAGAAAATATGTATTTAAAGGAATGGTAAACTCAGAAAAAAAGTTTCAAAGTTTTTATTTTAAATAGTTTAATTATTTTGATTTTTAAAGCACTTCACTCCATCTTTAAAACTATTAAGAGGGAACGAATTAAAATAATTAAGACAATAGTTCAGACAATGATAGTTCGATAATGTAGTTATTCTGTCCCATTGCTACTGTTCAAATACTGTCACATAGCAGAAACTTAAACTTTACATTGCATATAACAACTTGAGAGTGAAGGGAAAATTGTCTTTTTGTAACAAATTTTCAAACAAAAAACTAGCTTTCTGCATTTAAAAGTGATAGTAAAGAATGTGCATACCAAATTATAAATCAAAATAATTATGCATTTATGAAAACTGCATTATTTACAATTTATACGCAACATCCAGACTTTTGTAGCTATTTACTAGAATACTTCATCAAAGCCCCATCCCCCCAATTAAATTTCTATTAAATAATAAATAATTTAGCACACAGAAATCCGAAGTTATTCTAATGCCTTGTGTTAGTCGCGAGACCTATTTAATAATGGGAAAAATGTTTCTGGGTTGGATTTCGAGCAAATTAGCGTTGTGAAGGATATAAATAATTGTCTCTTTTGGGTGTATATAATTGAATCTTGCTTCGAAATCAGAAATAAAAGATATTCTCATACTGATAAATGGATGGATTAAATATGCAAATGTTTTTTATTTAGTTTTTAGTGCATTTACGAATGGAGCATATTTCATTTTAAAATTTCTTAACATCGATTTGACGCCTCCCTGGAAACTGTGTCCGGGCAGGTGTTCCTCCTTTCCCTTCCTACCCTAGATATGCCACTGTCAACAGCATTCGTTGAATTAGTGACCAGGAATTTGAATACTAGACAGAGCACATCCGAACCAAGACCTAATGGTTGAATATACCCCCAATGCCAAGCTCAGGTGTCGTCCTCTTCACTTGATTCAAAATTACGAGATTCGTTGCCAGTAGCCCCCGAGTTGCTTCTCAGTGCGACGTCAACAAAGTCAATCTTTCAATCAATCGACCCGACGTCAAATTGCTTCACTGTCAATCTAAGATACTTCATTCATAAATCATAACTAATGATATAAACGACTGTAGCGCAGACGTCAAATCGACCCACTATCTAAACTCAAGTTTATTAATGTTATCAGCTGATATTTTTCCAAAAGCCGTTGAATGCTGCAAGGGACATATATGAATTGCAGTAATGCCATGGAAATTTTTTTTCTAAATATCATTCCGAAAATTCCTTAACAGCAAAGTTACTTTTCTCTCCAGCAAGGGTTGTGAGGAGGCCTTGTCTTCAAGAATGAAATCAGCTAATAACTAACTGGATGATATGAACATTTCTTTCAGGCTTAGTTGTCTAAGGAGTATATCTGAGGACCCTCAGGTTAGAAGTTCGCACCTATTTTCAAGGCATCAACAGATTTCTGCCGAGTACCTTTGGGAAATGAAAACGCGCATAATAAAAAGGAAATTATTTTAAAATTTTTTGTGTCTTGTTCCAAGGTTTTGAGAACGGTAACCCTGTATAAAGCATTGGCTTGACGAAAACACCTTGATAGTGTCATCATTATATTAAGTCTAATATATTAAAACTGTAAGGATTTTAAGCCTTTCAGAAGCTTATCCAGGAGTTTTATAAATAAATAACATCCTTCTGATTTTGTAGCTTCGGTGGCCTAGTGGTTATGGTCGCTAACTCGTAGTCAGCGTTGTTTGTGTTGAATTATGAGTTCTAGACCAAAAAGACTAAAGAACCACCGTGCAGATGAACTGACATACGTTAAATCTGTCGCAGACCCAAATCCTCCCTTTAGAATGGTGTGGAAGTTTGGAGATGAAGATGCCAACTAAAGCATTACTTTCGTCCCTCGATCGTGGACAAAATTATGAGATGTATAACCAAAAGACTTCGTGTTGCTTTCAAGTTCAATGTTAGTTTAAACAATCAATCAATTGTGCCATTGCCTGTCACTTAAATTCACACAAGCAAAAATCAGTACTGAAATCAAGTGGCATTCATTATAGCCTTAAAATGATCTTTAGAATGATAACCTTAGATGTATCAGGAAAATTACTTATCTGAATAGTACTAAAGGTGGGTCCAAGTCAATAAACAATCTTATAATAATTTAAACTGTGGTAATATTTCTTCACAATAAGAGTCAAGTGCTCGATTACTTTTTTCTTCGTAGTGTAAGCACACGTCTAAATTCGTTGCTTAAACTTTCATATTTAATTCTCTCTCTGTACTGTTCAATGGCTGTGGTGGCCCATTGGTCAAGGTCATGCAATCTCAGCCGGCGTTGTTTCGTCAAGTTGTGGATTCGAACCCTGATCCTACTAAAGATCCACAGTGTAGTGGGGAAGATGCATGTTAAATCTTTTTGAGGATCCAAGTCCTCCCTATAGTGGGATGTGGAAGTTTGGAGAGGGAGATGACAGTTCGTTTGTCGCTCTCATCACTTGACTGAAATTCAAATTTACGAGGTTCGTGGACAATAGCCATCGTGCTGCTTTTATGTGCGAAGTTAATAGAGTACAATTAATCCTTCTAATTTTTCATTTTTGTTGAAATAGCCTAATATATTTATTCAATGGTACATTATCGAAAAAACTACGCAATGATCCAAATAGGAAAGTATTAAAAATCATGTGGTTTGTTATTAATTATATTTCAATCCAGATTCAATGGAATATTGTTATCATTATTTTACACTGGAGCCTCTTCTGTACGTTGAACTATACTCATCTGCTAACTAATCTCATGGATTAACGTGGAAGTAACAGAGAGAGAAAAAATTTCTAATAACGAAATTTTCTTTTGAGTGCAAGTCAAAAGTGATAAAATCTATCACCAATACTTTTCCTGTAATTTCTGTGGGATGTCAATACAAATAAAACAAACCGAATAAAATTCATTGTTCAGAAACACAATTACCCGATGAGAAAAACTGCCAAAATCCAAGCATCAGGGCTTTCACTCAGCTGAAACAGAAACTTGATGGAGCTCCTGTAGATTTAGCGAGCAACAACTTCAATATTCTGTTAGATGAAAATTGATTTTTCTATTAATTTAGGGTACTATATCAGGATATAAACTCGACGGATGCATTATTTTAACACATTTGAATACAGCCATTTACAACACGTTAAAAACATACTGCATATATCTTTTAATCTGAAACCCAACATTACTCTTTCCTTTTACTCTATTTTATCCAAGACAAATATCAGCTTGAATGATACATTAACGATACATCAATACACATCCGGAAAATATCTCCCTTCTGTTTCCGGATATATCACCGCTATCGAGCAGCCCCACTTGCTTTGTGGGAGAGAAAACATTCCTTTGGCAAACGTTAACGAGATAAATGGATCCGCAGAAAGCGACTTCCGTTCCTAATGGAGATGACGATAAGGGATGCCATCTTCTCTCAAATCTACTTTTAATAAAGCTTCTAATAATCGCGTTTTTATTAGGAGCAACTATTTGGCTGCAAATAGGTAACGGAATCACATTTCCCTTTTGTCACCAGATTATGGCTTAGGGACTCGCTTTGATTCAGAATAATATTGCTGTTCGTATTATGAGATGTCGCTTTGTTAATTAACATTTATTAATTTTTTGTTTTATTTTATGAATAATTGTTCAGAGTCAGCTAAATAAACTAATAATTTTTACTTTAAGGTTCTAAATTTTACTTAAAAGACTCGGAAATATCTTTCGACAAAATGTTATTTGTTTAAAGGTAGATTAGTATCAATATTGCTCGTAGTAAGAAAGAAAACCGAAGTTTCGTTATATCGAGAAAAAATAATTATCCAAAATAATATTACAGCTTATTTATTGGGTTGGATAAAAAAATAGAACATAGCAATTCCTAAGCAGCAAGACATATTCGATAACAGCTTAGTAACCAGTGCTGGGAAATCCCAAAAGATGAGTGAAAGCTTCTATATAATTCCTCATAAATATTTATATGAAATTAAAATATCATATGAAATTAAAATTTATTTGAACAACATAAGTTTTTAATGTCACAAATAAACTAGGAAGTTATTTCAAAAATTAAAATTATAACAATATGTCAAAAAGCACAACTGAATCAATAAGAAATAAGACGTAAACCGGACCTTAAAAATAGACAGAAAAAATTGCAAACAAAAAAGTGAATGGAAATATATTATTCAAATTTATCTACAAAATAAATATTGCATAAAATTTCAAAGAAAGTAAAAGAGATGAAAAAAATAAATAAACGAAAGAAATATTTAAAAAATACATATATAGTAATTGAAAAAAAAAATTTAAATAAAAAATTAAATGAAAACGAACATTGGAAAATGTACTGAAAATTGTAAGGTACTTCAGACTCTTAGGCTGTGTTATTCTAGATTGATTGGCCAAACTATCTCCACAGCAAAAATGTTTTTAAGAATTATTGTACCAACGAACAGAAGTTAAAAACAAAGTAAAAAATTGAGGAAAAACGTAACAATCCCATATGAATCCTTAAAATATATAAAAAAGAAACTAATATGCAGATGGATCTAAAAGAAGTTATTAAAAACACAAAAAATAATCCAGAAGAAAATCTTTTGCTCATGCATATCAATACGTGTAGGAAATTTACCAAAATGGATTACGAAATACTCTCAAACAAAATATTTAGACACATAGTTGGATATTAGCTTTCAAATATATTTTAAATTTAGAAACATTATTCAACGATGACCGAGAACCTTATTTAACTCAAAATTGACATTCCGAGAAGTGAAAAGATGAAATTTTGATGATGCAAAATCAAAGCTGTGAGAGGGGTAGTTGATAATGCCCCAACTGAAAGAAAATATAACATGAAGCATCGGTAAGCAATTTCTTTCAATTCTTTTTAATGGAAAAATAATTCCGAAAATAAGACGTATGCCATTTTGATGCCCATTGTTTCACTGTATTTTCTCTAATGGATTCCCCTTTAATCTTAATTATATCAGTAAATCATCTCCATCAAACGAGGGTTGACCCAAAGTGAGAGTGTTACATTTCTTAAGAATCGAAAGAGTTAAATATTTTTTGAAATTTTTAAAAATTATTACTTGTCTATCAAACAGAATTTTGAGTTGCAGTTGCCTTCCTTCACAATACACTTCATGAGCCGAGAAAGAGCTGTCTTATATATTCGTCAAAAAAGTGTTTGGACACTTATTTCGCTCCTTGTTTGAGGCCCTTTGGAGCTCATCGATGATTGAAAATTTTTATCCACCCATAAAATGCTTCAGAAATAGGAAGAGATAAAAATCTGAAGGTGCCAGATCAGAGTGGTGAACGCGTCCAAGCGAACGAGTCCAAGAGTTGCCTTGTGGCGCTGGCTCCCCGAGGATATGCATTTCCATTAAAAAATATGCTCTCTTCATTCCCATCCCCCTTCCTTCGTTCTGTATCACCCTCTGAAATTTCGTAAGGTTTCTCAGTGTCATTCCGCTATAATTACTTCCCTCTGGAGCAAACACTCAATGATAAGGATTTTTTAACGGACCCAAAAGACAGAGGCTATTATTTATCTGGAAAACAATGGTTTCGAATTCCTTTTTGCTATTTTTACTTTCCTCAAACCACTTGTACACTACCTGAACCTTGTTACTAAAGTTCACGACATCATCTCCACTAAGTATTTCTTATTTGGTCAAAAATTTGGAATGCGAATTTTCCCTACGTGAGATGGAAACGGATTGTGTTTCCCAATTCTCAACTGATGACATGAGGAGATTGTGGCATACATTTCAACACATTACAACAAAATTTTCAACTGTTTGAAATAAGCAAATATGCGTTCTACTTGAACTCCTAAGATCTTGTTCTGGAACGTAGTGCAACCAATTTTATTGAAAATAAATTCTCTTTGTGAATAAGAGGCTCAATATTTTTTCTGTCTGGGCAAACTATATATATATATATATTACACATTATTCCTCTATTGATAGAAAAAGCCCTACACATCGTGTTCCAGTTCCGAGTCAAACATAATATGGTTTTGATTGAGAAAGATTTCCACTAAATCTAATGATTCGTTTCGTTAAAAGCAATTATTAGTGGGACTGGAAAGTAATGTCATTTCTGCGGACATTGACATTCGTTAGACCTTTATCAGCTCATTGTGTCCTTCAAAGTAGCCTCCAAGACATTTTAAGGTAGATTGACTTGTTGTTTACTTGTAAATATTTAAATCTAAAGCTTTGTTTGCAATTTTAAGTGAAATGGCCTTCCAAATACCAGAAAAGGTACATGTACGACTTAGTGTGTTTTCAGAAGAGTAGTAACACAACAGTTGTTGCCTGAAACATTTGAGATATTTATCCAGACGCATTAGACGTTCGTATGTACCAAAGGAGGTTTTCGAAGCTCAAATCCGGTGATTTCGATCTTTCCGACTCGTATCAATCAGGAAGACCAACAACTTTAGACAATGATACGTTAAGGGCGGAAGAGTAAGCAAATCTATCTCAAATAATGAAAGAACTGTCAAACACTTTTAACCAACCTTGGTCGACCATTCAAGAACATTTGGGGAATATTTGTAAAATGTTTGTGTCAGAGCAGATGTTTGTGTCATGCACAGCGGAACAATGCAGAAGCTTTTTTGAGTACTGGGATCACTGGGGATAAAAATAGGGTCCTCTAAGATACTCCAAAACGCAAAAGGCAGCAGCTCTCTCTAAATGAATCGCCAAGAAATGCAGCCAAGGCGCTTTTCTGTGTTTGGTGGAGTATTCGCGGGGTCGTTCCTTTTGAAGGGCTGAAACCTACAAAAAATGTGAGTGCAGACAACTGTGAACAAGTGGATCGAGTTAATCAATCTTTAATTGAAAAGTGCCTAGTGATTGTAGACAGAAAAGGTGTTATTCTGCAACACGATAATGCAAGACCGTATTGCACAAGACGAACAATGGAGAATTTAATGAATTGGGATAGGAGGTAATGTCTCACCCTTTATAATCACCCGATTTCCATTTATTCCGATCGCTAAAACATTTTCCTAAAGGCAAAAAATTTGAACATTCGGATGATGTCCAAAATACCATCTCCTGACATTTTCCTCAAACACCAATTGGTTTTTATCGACCCAGAAGTGAAAATTTGCATACCAGATGACAAACGGCTGTTGATAAAGAGGGTGATTACATCATTGATTAAAAATAAAAACTTGGTAAAAATGCACTTGGTTGAGTTTAATGTAAAAAAACGATATTATATATATATATATATATATACTTTCTGGTCTTTCTTATACAGTATCTTGTTAGGACTCCCTTCCCGTGATCGGTGCATTAGAGAGAAGGAAACACATGTCTGTACGTGTCACTGCATCCTGTGAGTAAGGCAATATCGAATGAACAGTTACTGAGCGCAAAGTAATTATTAGAAAAGGTCGTCAGGAGAACAAACACGTAACATCTATATCAAATAACCACAAATAGAAGTCTTTGACGATCCAATAGGTAGCCGATTAATCATAGTCGACTGTTCATGATTTGTGTTGTTTCGGCTGAGTCGTCGACTCGAGTCTTGAGATCATAAAGATCCGCCGTATAGTAGGGTTGATCCAAGTTAAATTTGCCGAGGCTCCAAGTCCTTCATTGGAGTGGAGTGGCAGTTAGGAAAATTCAGTGCCAACTCTGGTATTGTCCTCGTCATATGATCGTGGCTCTAAATTACGTGGTAACATCTACGATAAGTAACCTTCACTCCACTTTTTGTCCTCTTTTTCTTCTAGGAGCGACTTTTAAGTTTAATCAATCTAAACATTCATTTATTAGTAATGGAAAAAATTTCAACATCAACTGCCTGATACTCCATTATTCTATGCAAAAACAATTACATGGTACTCCCTTATCTATGCAAGATCTACTGCCTGAAGTTTCATTACTTAAAATTATATTCATAAGATTCTTTTTTTTTAAAAATTAGAATAGATAGTTTCACATTTAAAAAGATATAATATTGATAAAAGTTCCAATTTAGACTTTATGAGAAATGACAAAGGTAATACCAGCAAGTCGAACGCGTCTTACGTAAACATCCGCCCAACAAAACGTATATTTATCAAACTTACGTCTTACGTTAGCTTTCCTAATAGTATACTTCAGAACCACTTAGAAATCTTGTGGATAAGTCCAAGACGTTCCAGAAATTACTTAAAAGTCCTGCTGTTGGTTACTAAAGTCTCAAAATGGAAAAAATTGCTTAGTAACAATGGTTCTGAAAATTTATCTTGATAACTATTACTACTGTTATGACAAGTTTTATTTTTTATTAACTACGAAACTAACCAATAGATAAATTGTGAACTTATAAAAGTCAAATATTTGTTGGTTGATCTTTTTAATATAAAAGCTCTTTTAGAATAATGTAGCAGTCCTTAAAAAAGAAAACTAAATTTTCTCATTGTATTTAAAAGGACAAAAGAAATTTTACTCCGCTTACGAGGAATGGGTAAGTAAAATTCGATTAAAAACTTGATTTTCATTTTTTTTATATCATTAAATGGCTTAAAAGTTTATCTTTCCAACGATGTATCATATTTGTTTATCAAAAAACATAAGTGTTGGATTTTTCATTCCTCCTTAATACACTTTGCAACTTGTTGATCATTTAATGAGATAAAAAGTTTGAACAAACCTCTCTCATGACTTGGAATCTCATTTAATGCTTTACATACGTTATTATCACTTCTTATCTTTTATACTTTCCTTACGATAGAAGAACTGGAAACAATAAAGTTAATTTAACTGTTTTTAACTGTTTATACTGTTCTTTGCGCTATGGATAGTAGAATTTGTTGACCCAAATTTAAAACCTATCAAGCATTTTTGAAGAAGTTTTCGTGTGTCTTGTCTTACTTAGGTTATTCTATATTGTCTTCACCAAACAGTACTTTACTGGAATAAAAGAGTTAGTTAAACTGTTTAAAATATTACGATGTAAGAGTGTATTTAAAAAAACCCATAAAAATGTTGGTGAAAGTCATCCATCAGCGATATTGAGACTGTTATTAAATTAAAGGATGATATTGGAAGCAAAACTACCATATTAAGTGATTCTTTCCCTCAGTGTAATGAATATGACGAAAATACAGATTCTGGATACGAAACTATATAATTACTTGTTTTAGTGTATGTTCTGGATAAATTTACTGCTTGTGAAAACTGTAATAGGAGCATATCTATGCGAGTTATAAAGCGAATAGACCTTGCATCAGAATTACAGATATTTTGGAAATGTTGGATCCATTCAAAAATGCAACAAGATGTTTGGGCTGAATACTTTCATTTGTTGTCGAATAATGAAAATCGAAATCATGGACTGAGTCCAATTGGATCTAAGCGCTGGGGAGGGTTTCATCATGCTCGAGCAAAAGGCGAAACGTTTGACCACACCAAGCATACGCATGCTCCTCTGCCAATAATGAAAGTCAACAAGCCTGTATTTAAGGATTTGGCAAATCCGGAGCTGCTAAGAAAATGCTTTTATGGGATAAAACAGAGTCCTAAAGAATCTGCGAACAGTGCCTTCCGAACTCGTAGACTAAAAACTGTATTTGTGACCATTGAAACTCTGAAATTTCGTGCTTTTGAAGCTGTTTCTTCCATTCATGTAGGAAATAAAACAAAGTGCTAAACTTTACGTAGGACTGAAATCCCTCTACTGTGTGAAAGTTTCTGGAGAATTAGACAAGGAACGCAATACCAACAGCGAACGGAAACTATCCAAATATGGAAAAAGAAAACACGAAGATTCTTATGAGATAAAGAAGACGATAATCTTGCATTAAAAGCAGAAAATTATTAAATTTAACTTCTTAAATAGTATTAAAAATATCTATGACGTATGTAAATACGATTTCCTCAAAGGGTGGATTATTTCAGGTTCATGTTCTTTTTTTCTTCATATCTCTGAAATTTATGAATTCATTTTTAACGCCATTTATTCTATGTTATATTATATACTTAAACACAAGGCTCTGGTGAATTTTTGAAGATTATTAATTTTAACTGATAACATTACGCCAAAAATACCATAATAAGAGTGATTATGAAAAAAGAATTAATAATAATTTTCCTATTTAACTTATAAAAGAAAATAACTTGTTAAAGCATGTAAAACATACTTTTTTAACTTCCATGAAAATTTCATAACCTTAACTTGCACTATTTCTGAGAAAAAGGTATATAAAGTTGTCAATGTAACAGGGGAGAGATAGGGCTTTCTTGAAACTTTGTAATGCGACAATTTATTACTGCATTCTCTCTGTGAATCCGTATAGTTTGGTCATGGTCAAGAATTTGCGGAAGGTGTTCTTGTTGAGTCGGGGGTTCGAATCCAGATTTCACTAAAGACTCGTCATGTAGCGGACTGATGCACAGTAAATGCTGTCGAAGCTCTAAATCTTCCGGGGTGTGATGCTGCAAGTCGAATAGGGAGGTGCTAGTTCACATGTCATCTTTGTCATTTGACCGAAGTTCAAAATGAAAAGGTTTTTTCGCCCAAAGCCGTCGTGTTGCTTGTACTGTCGTGTAAGGCAAATTTTGCATAGCACTTTTGACATGCAAAAATTGTGTGCCAAAAAGGTGCCTAAAATGATTACGTTTGAACAACAAGAAGCTCACAAAAAATGTTTGTACGGACGCTTTGATTGTCTTGGAATAGCCTATTTTCACCGAGAGCAAGAAAGGCTCGAATGTGCAAATCAAAATTCAAAGCAATACTTTTTAGTTTTTTCAATATATTCATGGGATTTTATACCTTTACAGGGATCCTGAAGGTCAAACTATTAATAAACATTACCACTCTCATGTTCTTATCGAGCTCCGTGAAAGAATAAGGTGGAAACGCCCCGAATGGTAGAAGGACAAATCATTTCGTATTGTCTGTTAAGAGGTTTCTTGCCAATCCAAATGTTAGAGCATCCACATTAGTTATCGGATCTTCTGCTATGTAACTTCAGCCTATTTCCTAAGGTGAAATCTGCATGAAAAGGAACGAGATATGAGTCCATTGAAGCTGTGAAAGAGAATACTGCACGCGTCGTCAAGGAGCTGATAGAAGAAAACTTCTAGCACTGTCTTAAACATTGGGAAAATCGCTTAGAGCGTTGTAGGGATAAAGGAGGGATGTATAGTGAAAGTGATAATTAGTAAGTATGTATAAGATCGAAAGAAAATGTTTTACGGCATCAATCTTATTATGTCTAAGACATTTTCATTAGAAGGATTGGGAGAGCTTCAATATTTTTCAACAGTTTATTAATGACTTTGACGAACTCACACAAAAAGACAAATAGTTCAAATCAGATGGTGGGGTGAATTATTGTTCTAGATTGCAGTACGAATTCGACGCATTCGCAGCATCACCATGTTCTCAAGTAACTACTGTTTTCTTTCTCCGAATTCGACTGGCGTTGCCAATCGCAGTTTGATAAACTATGCAAAAGTAATTGATTTCTCGCGACAAATCTCATAATTTAATATTCAAACCTTGTAAATTACCTCAACAAGGAATGAGTTATAACGGTGACTTGTAATTCTGTAGCCAAGGGGAATGTGTCAATTGCTTAAACTCTCTTTTACTAACTGGGAACATCTTTGTAAATCCATTTTTTCCAATATAAGAGAAGCATTGCAGGGAAGCATCAACTCATGTTCGTAACAATATGCATATATTACACCTCATAGTTTTGCAATACTGTTGGAAATTTAAGACTTGAAAAAATGCACAAATTTATGTAGTATTCTTTATTGTAAATCATATAAAATATTAAAAAAAACACAAAAAAATTAAATATCCGCTTTATTGAAGAAGTTTTGGGTAACTTATTTTCAGTCGACCTGGATAACTTTTATTTCTTTTGGCTTTGGTTCATTGTAAACATCTGCTTCGAAGATAATTCCTTCAAATCACTTAACGTAACTGAATATTTTCTTCCCTTTTGAGGTTTGGAACTTATATCATTGAAAAGCTGAAATATTAATTAATTTTACCCTACCCTTGCATCTTTTTCTTTTTCGATTTCAGATGTAGTTACGCCTTTTTGCAGATTCTTTTGTATAGTCTTCATTATCTCCAAATATACATAGTTTGTCTCAAAAGTAATGAGAATGATTAGTTAAAACGTTCACGTAGAATTACCATTCACCGTTTTTAAGCCTAACGCTATGTCATCCCTTTTCATAATAGAAGAAGGAATCCTCACTTGGATTAGAGTTGAGAGCTCCAGTTGCATTCATTTGCATCAATCGATTTCCTTTAATGTACAGGTATATTTTAATTCTAAGATTGAAAAGAAACTTCTTGGAACGAAGTAAAAGATTGTTCTATGAATGAGCATGAATGAAAATGTTTTCTCCTGGAGAAAAACTGTGACATCACAACATGTGACCTTCGAGCGGCATTTTCTTAGTGATTAGGTGAACATCCGTTTCCTTTAGTTCCACTTCCTTTGCCAAAAGATGCTTGAATTTCAATGTGCAATGGCATTTTATCATTTCTTCATTCTAAAAGCCGCCCTACATACTTCAAAGCTGCTTCTTGCTGATTGATTGATTTCATTGATAGTTGTCGACGTATTTATTGTACATCAGCCGCGCTAGATGGCGGATCTTATGTGGTATCGGGACTCAAACCCACGACTCAACGGAACAAAGCCGGCCGCTAGTTCGGGACCAAGACCACTAGGCTGACGCAGCAACGGTGCGTTTCGAAGACATGAATTGAAGACGAAGCAATTTGGTAGTCGATTATTTTTATTCTGAAGGGAGATGAAAAATTCTTCCAGTGGTATGTCTTCCTCCTGCATCAACCATTTCTACAGGCACTCCACACTGTTAATTTGGACATTTTGTGTTCCCAAGTAAACCTTATTCATATAACTTTGTTCGATTCTTAGAGGATTTTGGTGCCCCAAAATGGCTTCTTCTTAATCTTTTATTTATATGGGAATGAAAATGCACATTTGAGCGGATAAGGAAAAAAAAAAAACAATTTTATATCCTTGAGCTCTGTCACCAAGTAGATAATTATTATAATTCCCTTTCCCCCTCTCCCTATTTAATCCGCGTAAAAACATTCTCATTACTTTTGATTCAAACAATGTATGATGGGTATTTTCTGCGAAATTAAAACTTCCTAAAATTTCTTGTAGACAATTATTTCGAACCTTTAGCATTGTATCGATCTTCAGTTTTCTCTGTTTCTTATTTGCTTTGATGAGAAACACCTAGAAGGACAAAAAATAAGTAAGTATCATAAACCATTTTTATTATAATGAAATATTATCCAAATATATGTTACTTTAGTAATAAAATGTTGTTTAAAATCTATTTTCCACGTATTAAAAAAAGTTATTATAAGTTATGATTATAACATACAAAAAATAATACTTTCAACCTTGTATATCTTGGATATCCTTTACATCGTTTTCCCTTCCATATTTCCACCTAATCTCAATCTGTTAAAGGTAATGCTATATTTCTATCACATCCATATAATTATTTGTATCAATAAAACCTTTTATCTTCTCCAAATATGATTTCGACCATTGTGCAAGCTTCCGTTTTTCAATTATACTTGAAATGCTTATATTTTCTATAGGAATAACTGTGTGCATAGATTCAGAGTTGATTGGAGAATGATTTATCGTTTAAACTACTTGATTCGTCTTTTTCTCAAGTCAGCTAAATATTTCTTCAATAAAAGACGTGGAAGGTCATCTGGCGCTTTCCTGGGTGTACTTCTATTCAGATTCTTTTCTTTGTTATTACATACGCGCTAGTTCTTTCATAAATATTAATGGTAGGCATGTTATCACACCACTAAATGCTGAAATTTTTTTAACCATAGGAGCAAGTGGGGTAAAATAATTTAGTTGGGTAAAACCGGATACACCATTTTTTTTACCCAAAGGTGCTGTTATTTATTCGCTTGCATACGAAATAGGATCAGTCGCCAATGCTAAAAAGAATGTCCTGTCGCTTCTAGTCCAAAAACGACAATTTCTTGCAATATTACTTGTTTCTTGAAAAAGTTAACTTTTTTTGCTTATAACAGACATCCCCTATTACACGACCTGCGTGTGTACGTTGCTCACGGTTCAGCTGTCGCTATGTTTGGTGTGAATAGTCCTGTGGGTTATAATGGAGTAGCCGTGATAAGGTGATAAGTCCAGATTCACCAACCCCTCTATTCGGCATTTCCAGACCAAGCAGCAGGGGATCTTGATTCCAGTTGTCAACGGTAGATATTCAGGCTCATCCAGAATAACAAAGGGGGAAAAAAAAAGAAGAAAACTAACGAAATAAGAACTACGGACATTTTGACTTCTTCCCTCTATAAAATCCAAATTTTCAAAGTGGTTATCAAATCTTAAAAAATTATCAGCCAAAGAGAGAAAATTCAATCAGACTGAAGTAGTATGCAAAGAAAAAGAAAGTCGAGAGATTGGAAACAAGGAAGGAGCGTGAGGGAAGCAAGGCAAAAAAAGGAATATATCAGAAGCGATCCACTTATGTCTGATATGCTAGCTATGGGGGATGATTATTTCGTACAATTTACGAAGATTTCGCCCATGAACTAAATACAATAGTAAAACAAAATGTTTATGTGGCAACGTATTCGACACTGATGGCGGAGATAAATTTGTTTGTGAGTTATTCAGGAGACTAAATGCCCAAATTCGAATGAATTAACATGATTACTTTATATGAATTCTCAATTATGTTTCTATAAGCTTAAAAACTGATAAGGACATAAAATAATTTAAATGTAAATGCTGTTTTAGTATTTTTTGCGTGTTTTTCTGGGTACTGGTTTTATCCACCTTTACCTCAGAAGTTGCATTAATTTCAATTAGAGCTCAAGCATGGTAACTTTATAAAATCCATAACAGCTTTCATGTATATGATTACTGTTATGTATCTTATCCTTCTTTCCACTAAAAGGTGAAATTTATGGACATAGTGAAGCTCACAACCCCCTCTCACACTTATTTTTAGGAACGCTAACCACGTTACGTACCTCGAAACTGTCATTTTCCCTTATAATAATACTATACTCGAAATTAAAGATATGTTATAATATGTACTATCTTAATTTTAAAAGTTACGAAAGATTAAAACATTAAGTTTGCTTACAAAGATAACATTATACAAAATCATTATCGGATCTATTATATCCTGTAGTAGGGTGCTGGTCACTAACAAAGACAGATGAGGGTAGACTTTTAATATTTGAAACAAAAATTCCCTGAAAGATATTTGATCCAAAAAGAAAGGGTAATGAATGGAGACTTATGTAACCACAAAGTATAAATAAAATATAGACAACATAATAATGCATTAGTTTTTAAATCTTATCAAACCAGATGGTTTAGACAAGTTTTTAGATGTGAGAACATATATCCTGTTAAACTGACGACCTTTTCAAAAGTGGAGGACATCAGAAAGAAAAGAAAGTACTCGTTTTAAATGGATTGGCTCTTAAGAAAACCAGATTATGAAACACTAAAACTCAATCGTTGGAAGAACAAAGCTTCTGATCGTGAATCACAGGCTGAGGTTTATTGAGATGGCCTTGGCTTGCAGTAGGCTATAGCGCATTGAAAGAAGATAAAGGTTGAGACAGTATAATATTCTTACTTCAACTGCGAGCAGAACTGAATTGATGAGATATTTCCAAATTTACTAGCACTGACTTGAGAAGAGCTTTATTTACTAGAGCAACACATAGCCACTTTATCCCAATTTAATTAATTATTTAATATTAAAGACACTTATTCACAATTAAATTACGGAGAATTCCTTATTTTGCCTGTAACATACCATAACAGATATTTCTTTATTCTTATCCAAATCAGAATCTTTTCATTGTTATATTTCTTTGAAGAACAATCGTTTACAACTGTGCTTTTTATCTATTCTTTTACATTCAAAGTACATCAATAATAGGAAATACTTAAATCAACTGTTAAAGACTTTTGGGGTTAATTCTGATTACTTCCATATCGATGCTTCAAATTCACTGTGTCTAAGAAACCGCTCTCTTTTCATTAAAGTTTAAACTTCATTCAATTGGCTCTATGAAAAAAATGTCGTTGACATTCTATCGCAATACCTGGAGATTTTTTCTGATTTCAAATCTATGAGTTATGTACTGCTAATATTTAAAAACTTGTGTGTGATACAGAATTCAGTAAGTTCATTAATCTTTTCCGTGATTCGATTATTGGTTGATTTTAATCTTTTTGTGGGAAAATGGTGATGAATTACAAATCTTTAGTTTAAACGCTGTTTTTGAAACCTGAAAGCAAAGCATTCGCGATTAAATGGAAACTATTGAACGATCTGATTTGGATGTCAAAAATCTCGCTCCGTTTTCCTTATTCTCAATACTCGGTATGGAATGATTCGTGACCAGTATTCCATCTAATTCTTTCAGAAGCATTGAATGTATGGGAAGGAACCTGAAAAAGAACCACATTCATTTTACTTTTCTGTAACAAAATTAACAATTATAAGTATTAACAATATTTTTATAAAAAGTCCTACATTATAAAACGAAACTTACCTCTATTTTGTTAGTAAAGCTCACAAAGACCGTTGATATTTTCAAGAATTCTTTCGATATTTATTTCGTCTTTCTTGTTTTATTCTTTTTTCTGCTTCAATTTGGCACATATTTTGAACTCCATAAGGAAACCGCAGATTTTTTTTTATATACGCAGATTTTTAAGGAATTATCCAAAAATGAAAATGTAGTCCAGCTGTAGAATGTTTGTCAAGTAATCTTAAAAAATCTTTTTAAATCTTTTGTTCCAAAATAGCTGCGTTGCGTTTGTCTGCATATACGCTATCCATCAATCTTTTTAGTCGAATATTATTTTCTTGAGCAGATAACAATTATTGAAAGTCTTGATTCGTGTTATAGTCTCCTTAAAATCAAGAGTCGTTTTCTTCGTCAAGAAAAAAATATCTTAATAGCTTTGGTTAAACGTTTTTTAATCCATGCCCTTCCATTTAATCTATATCCTTTAAAGATAAATCCGTATTTCTTCATATCAATCACATTTTGTAAAAAAAAATGCTTTTATCATTTCTGAATGTTGCTTGCCTGTTTGCATATGCTTCTGTTTGTCTGCTATCTCCTGTATTTTTATAAAATGAATAGGAATCACTTCGTAAGGAAATTCATCACAAGAAATTTCATAATTGATTTGTAATTTATTTATTAAACTACTTGAATCGTCTATCCCACATAGCCAGATGCTACATCTAAGTCTTTCGTCATTAATGGAATGAAAAATTTTATCATAGTGGGGGGGGGAGAAAAGCTCAGTTCAGTCAAATATCTCGCTCCTTTCACCATATGTCAATTTTTATGTTCTTTGGTCCATGTGAAGTACTCTGTTGCAATTGTCTACGGAATTCAGATATGGTGAAAGTTACTCGTATAACCCTGAAGAAAGGGAAGAAAATCATTTTCTTTTTTTTCTGGAACACTCTGAGTATTAACCGTAGTCTTACGCGAAGTTTTGTATTAGAAATTTTTTTTTACCGTTGTTTGGTTATCAAAGCTTGGCAGTAACTGTCAGTAAATTTCCTTCATTTTATAGAGCCTTTCGATGCTTATTTTCTATAAGACTTGCATTAACTTTGCCTCTCATCAGTGTGATATTTCATTTTCACTTACTTTTTTGAATCGTTATGAAACTGGATAAGGTTTATAGATAAGTGAAGAACATTTGTATTTGCATTTCTGCTTCTGAGTCCTTTTATGTGAGTTTCTATCCACAACATTACATTCAATTTGTCAAGTTTTGAATCGACCACCGTAATTTTTCGAAAGTGTTGAATTCAAAAACACTAACAATCAGTTGGTTCAGAAAAGAAAGCACTATAAAAAATAAGTATGAAAATTCAATTCTGTATACAAATTCAATTCTGTATAAAAATTCAATTTACCTCAACTTCAAATAAAGGATATAATTCACAAAACATAATGATAACTGTTTGAAAATTTTATTCATTTTCACGAAGTATATTGGTTTATCAAAGTTTAGCATTATTATTTTTACTCATAAATTAAAATATTCATCTGAACTATCCTGTTTGAGCTGCTTGGGATATCTGAGTGCTTTTATTATAAGAAAAACGAATAGTGTTCGTATTTCAGTTTGTTTTATTGTGTAAGTTACTCTTTAATATCTTTTTTCAATTTGTCCTCGTTTATAACGACTAACGTACGTTTTCTCAAGTGTTGTATTAAGAAAATTCTAGTGATCAGCTCGACATAAGAAACAAATATCAGACTGTGATTTTCAGCAATATTTCAGTACTAGTTTTACGTTATTGGAAGAAAAGTGTCATGCTAAGATTTGCTTTTGTTATTTAGTTGTACCATGGAACTCCATTAATCTAAAGTCACTAAAAACATGGAGGATACGCGAAATAAATAATTTCTCAATCAGTTCAAATACTTTTTGAGGAATCAAAGGAATGCCACTACATAAAAATTTGAAACTCTTAAAACAAGACCTCCTGATATATGTATTTCAGTTGTTCTGCTGAATGAGCATCATAATAATATGCATGATACTAATTGATTAAATCTAATGACACTGGATTTGATTTTTTTTTAAACTATTACTTTTACAAATGGAAAGTTTTATTTTCTTATGTTTTAGACATAGATAATTTAGTCTTTCATTTAGACTTATAACCTCTAAATTAGAAATCCTTCCGATTAGATATTCATTTTTGCATTTTACTCTTTTTTAAAAAAAAATATTTTTGTAATTTCTAGCAAGATTTTTTCTTATAAAAAGGTATAAAAGTATCACCCAAAATCTGGAAAGTGAAAAATAGGCTTTCATGCCACGAATTCTTTACACAAAATAGGTAGTAAAAGCTTTCTTCATTTTCAGTTTTTCTCAATCTCAATGTTCTCAAAAATTTTGTCGTAAACATCAAATGTTGCGTAACACATCTTGAGGGACTAGGGTAATTCTGAAAAAAAAAAAAAAAAAAAAAAAAAAAAAGAAAACCTATTTATTTTTTTCGATGAAAGAGAATACTAACAACATTCTAATACAAAGATATCTGCATCAACAAATAAAAATCCCTTCTATTACGAGATCGCAGTCAAAATTCACAATTACCATAAATAACTTTATAGAAATTCCCCTTATTTTCATAAAATCTTTCTATTTCTGTCTTCCTGGAAATCTTTCCATTTCTTCACCAGCTTCTTATTTCTTCATTTGTGAGCTTTTGATACTCGTCAATCGTCGTTTGATATTTCTGTGTACTTTGAAGAGTTGAATGCTTTCGGATGTTCTGAAAAATAATGACATTTATTTTACTTTGTTACAACAGATTGAAAAGGAACAATACATTTATCATAACTGCGTTATGGAAAATCAAAATTACCTTCCCTTCGGCTTCCAATTTGGTATTCTTTCAAAAATGTTAATATCCGTATCAAAAAATTTCGATTTTTTTACCCTCTGAAAATGTTTGGTTTCATCGTATTGAATTCTCTTTTCTGTTCTGCTTGATATTTCAGCTAAGAATTTCTTTTCATTAAATTAGGGATTCTAAGAATCAGAAGCATTTTGAAGGACAGATCGTTGATGAATTATATTTTAAGCCTTTTTCTTGATCTATCGAAAAGTTACGCTTTGAAACTGCAATGCTGCATTTCAATGAGCTGCATCACGAACTGGTACTGTATCATTACGCTATATTTGCTTTTAGAGTCTAATATAGCGACTCCCATACATAAATAAAATTCGAAACAAAAATAATATTAAGTCTTGTAATTATGAATTCATAATTCAGTCTGCAGAACTACTTTAATTAGGCAATACTTTGACGCTACATTTTAAGGTTCCATTTGCATAAATTCCAAAATCAAATTACAACTTGAATCTTGGAATAAATTCTTTTGAGCTCAGAAAGAATGACTGCACACGACTTCCACAATCCTACATATCAGTGTTAACTATATACGTTTAATAGTTCAAATAAAAAGTTGTCGTTATTTCCCTGCATTGCGATTATAATCACCGTTTGGTAATTTCTCTTCAAATGTTTCAGCTGGTTATCATATGGAAATGTCCGACCAAGTATTTTTGATGTGATTCTTGAAAAATTCTGTTTTATTTAAAAAACTTTGATAGAGTTCCTTGTTTCTTTTTTTTTTCCGACAAAAAGGAATTTAATGATACTGTGTCTTTTTTTTTTTTTGGTAAAGATCTCTGTCTTTTAAATTAATTCTAAACAAAGCAAATCTTCTCATGAAATCTTAATTCTCAGAGAAAATTCAAACTAATTTTCGATTGAAAATATTTAATTTTTTTCATTATTATTTATTATAATTCCAATGTTTCACTTCTTTAGTAAAGAAAATTCTTTAAAAATATCTTTCATTTTTTCGCTCTCTTTTAAGAAATATATCCCCAATATTCTTCTAGCAGTCTGATTGTCAAGAGAACACATAAATGCATCACCAAAATCCAGCAAGCAAAGAATATAGTCCTATGCTCTTGCTCACGGTATGGAACTTGTCAAGTTGTCAGACTTCATCGAAATTCTTTGAAAGTAGCTTTCTTTTCTCTTCGCCCTCATTTAAAAGAAATATTTTCAAAATTATCTTTAGCAGTTTTATTGTTTAGAAATTGAAGAAGAGCATAACTAAAAGTAACGTAGATAAGTAAGATTGTTCTTTCCCACTCGCTCTACTTAAGGAACTGTTTGAGTTGTCAGGATCCATCGAAGTTCTTTAAATAGATTTCCTCTCTTCACCATCCTTTAAAAATATTTTCCAGATTTTCATCTAGCAATCCGATTGTTAATAGCAGAAATAAAAGCATCGCCCAAAATCATTTAAGAAAGTAAAATTGTTCTGTGCCACTCAAATTCCATATAGTACTTTTAGATTTAAAATACTCTATCAAAATAGTTTGAAAATAATTTTCGTCTTTTGGCCCTCTTCATTAAGTAAAAACATTCCATGGAAGCAAGATTGTTCTTTCTCACTCGCTCTACTTAAAGAAACTGTTTGAGTTGTCAGGCTCATTCAAAGTTTTGTAAATAGATTTCCTCTCTTCACCATCCTTGAAAAATATTTTCCAGATTTTCATCTAGCAATCAGATTGTTAATAACAGAAATAAAAGCAACGCCCAAAATCCTTTAAGAAAGTAATTTAGTTCTGTGCCACTCGATTTCCATATAGTACTTTTAGATTTAAAATACTCTATCAAAATAGTTTGAAAATAATTTTCGTCTTTTGGCCCACTTCCTTAAATAAAAACATTCCATGGACGCAAGATTGTTTTTTTACACTCGCTCTACTTAAGGAACTGTTTGAGTTGTTAGGCTCCATCGATGTTTTTTAAATAGATTTCCTCTCTTCACCATCCTTTAAAAATATTTT
>BMAW01039991.1:170106-191573 GCA_019974015.1 Nephila pilipes
ACCATCCTTTAAAAATATTTTCCAGATTTTCATCTAGCAATCAGATTGTTAATAGCAGAAATAAAAGCATTGACCAAAATCATTTAAGAAAGTAAAATTGTTCTATGCCACTCCATTTCCATGTGGCGCTGGTAGATTCATAAGTATCTATCGAGTTTGTTTGAAAATATTTTTAACCTTTTGGCCCTCCTCATTAGGTAAAGAACATTGTACAAAATTATTCAAGTAAATAATATAGTTTTGAGCTATTTGCTACGTATGGAACTGGTCAAGGTATCAACTCTCTATCACCGTCCCTAAACCATGTAGGAAAATAATATGAATCTATATCACTCCCTCACCGTATGGAACTGTCCGAGTGTTGAAATTTCATCGAAATTCTTTGCAAATGACTTTCATATTTTCACTATTTCCTTAAAAATATTTCATAATTTTCTTCTAGTCTGCTGATAGTGAAGAAAACGAATAAAACTATAGCCAAAAGTCATGTGAGCAAAAATATATTTTGTGTTATTCGATCTTTGTATGGAAATTCTTGCGTCCTCAGACTCCATTGTTTTTATTTGAAAATATTTTTCTTTTCTCTTCGCCATCCTTTTAAGAACATTTCCTGGTTTTCTTTTTGTCAGTCTGATAGTTAAGAAGATAAAAAAAAAATATCGCCAAAAAACAAGTAAGCAAAAAATATAGTTTTGTGTTACTCGTTTTCCGTAAGGAAATGTTCAAGTTGTCAGACTCCACCTGAACTCATTAAAATTAGATTTTGTCTCTTGGTCCTCTTTCAAAAACATTTTCCTATGTTTTTTAGCAGTCCGATATTTGAGGAAACCATTAAAAATATCACTTGCTCTTCTTTTAGTCTGATTGTTAAGAAAAGTAATAAAATTATAGTCTAAAATTATGAAGGCAAAGATTGTAGTTTTAGGAGGCTCTTTGCCCACGTGGAACTTGTTGAGTTCTCAGACTCAGTCAATTTTTTCCATTCGTACTTCGTTGCGCTGTAACCGGCTTTTTTTTTCAGGCATTTCTTAAAACAGTCCCGGGAAGAAATCTGAGTTTTGGAAAGTCAGTCCATTCTGAAAAAACAAACATAAATTTTAGTTTGTTATATATAACTGAAACAATATGTTCAATAAAAACAATATGTTCCCTTAAAAATGTGTATGGATTATACAACTCACCTCTAATAACATAAAATAATGAAATTTCTTCAGCACCATGTTGAACTGTATGAAGATTTCGTATATCTTAATTAAGTCTTCGATGGTTACATTTTGTACACGTTAATTAAAATCTTGTTTCCACATCAAAGCTTTATACTTCTTAATGCGTGTCTTTTGATTCTTGTAAAAAATGTTGAGTTCTTCTCTTCTTGCCTCGTAGGGCCTTAATTGCACTGGTATGACCTAAAAGATAATGACATTCATTTAAGGTTGTTGTACTAGACTAAATAGTGAAAATGCTTTTTGAAAAATATTTCTAGCATTCTGAAACTTACCCATACTTTGATGGCTCAGTTGAAATACTCAAATGTCAGGAACGAGAAATGTTCAATTGTTTTTATCTAAAAACCCTTTTTTCAGAGATTCTCTTTAAACTTCACTTTCTCTCTAGTCTGGTATTTTCCTACACTCCTCCGTACAACACAGCAGAAGTAAGAAAATACTTGAGTACCTTACAATTAATTTTAATGAGAGTTTTTTCCATTTCATTCTGACTCATTTCTCGAGTTCCCCAAATTTACAGCCTTCTCTTTCATCGGTACATTTCGTCTTCGTGCTGAACTTCTTTAAATGCCACAGTCAGAAACTCAAAGAGGCAACTGATTTGTAAATATAAAGCTGCAGTATTAATTTTTTTTCTCCTTTAAAAGTTCTTCCTAGATACTGCTACATTCAAAATTTAAAAGCCTGTAATGGGTTTGTTTCTTCCAAATTTCCCATTTTGCTTGTGAGATAAAATGTTAAAAAGCAAGAAACATGGAATATTTATTTTTCAGTTTAAATGGTATGATTGTCAATCTCGTCACAATCATGTTTTATTCAACATTTTTAAAGTAAAAAATATTGTTCTTAAATTTTGGCGCCATCCTATTTGTAGGAAGATGAGCCAATATGATTTACTTAATAGATGTTTAGTAAATCTTTGTAGAGTAATATTTTCTTTTCTGCAAGATATGTTATATATAGTTATTACATTTTCCCACATTGTATCACCAAAATTAAGAAATGCTTTGTAACATATTGTTTTGTGTATTATTTTGAAAACTCTTCTCTTTTCTTCCTTTATTTAATAGCATCCTCTTTAAGAAGTATTAGATTAATTTCAATAATTTTCAGTAGTTTTTACTTGTAATGGATAAATAAAATGTTCTTTTTCTCCATCATTTTTAATCAACTATTTTTTTCACAAAAGTTTTTAAAGGGCTTAAGAAATCCTTTAAATTCTCTATTAAAATTTCTTTTCACAATATATTTTTCAGTTTACCTCATAGTTACAGTAGCATATTGGTCTGTCTGGTAAACTCAATGGAAAACATTGACAATATCTGTTTAGACTTCTGTCTTCTCTTTGTTATGTAATAAAATCATCTGCCAGAATCATGTAAGCAAATAATATGATTTTATACAACGTTTTCGGTGTGGAATTGATGTAATACGTCTCCTCACTTTTGTTTTAAAAGAAGTATTTTCTTGATTTTCTTTTAGCAATCACGTGAGCAAAGAACATACTTTTGTGATATTCATTGTAAAATCTTCAGTACTCAATGCAATATGTACCGTAGAATAGTTGACATGTTTTTCTCAAGATCTCTTCTTTCTTTTTTTTTAGTTTATTGTATTCTAATTACAGAAATATGAGCCAATGTATTGTTTATCATTGAAGTTTGGTTATATTTTTGCAATGAGTTACCCTGATATTTGAGAGTCCGTCTGATCATACATTGATTTGTTTCTCCTTTATGAATTTTTGGAGATTGCTGGTTTCAAAATTTAAAAACATTGTAAAGAATTTCTTTCTTCATAATTTTAAGTTTCTCCTGTTTGACAATATCCAGATAAACAAGATACTTGGAATAGAAAATTTTCAATTTAGAGTATATGATTTTACAATCACATTTCGATAGTGTTTTATCTAAGATTTTTTAAGTATTTTCAAATTTTGGTGCTCTTCTACTTGTAGAAAGATCAGCCTGTCCTCGTAGAAATTTAGATAGAAAGAATATACTTCTACCGCATTCGCTCAAGGTATGGAAGTGATCGAGTTCTCATACTTTTTGGAAGTCTTTGAAATTACCTTTCATCTCACCTCCTTACATTTGAAAAACGTATTCCTTAATTTCTTTTCATAGTCTGATTGTTAAAAGAACAAATAAATCCATCAATTATATTCACGTCAGCAAAGAATGTACTTCTGTGCCATCCATTATCTGTTTGGAACTGGTTAAGTGGTCAGACACCATAGAAATTCATTGAAAATAATTTTCGTCTAACCCACTCATTTAGAAAAGCATTCTTATGATTTTCTACCATCAGTATTATTATTAATAAAACAAATGAAGGCATGACCGAAATTACTGTAAACAAAGAATCTAGGTCTCTTAACTGGTCGATTTGTCAAAGTCTATTGAATTTCTTTGAAAATAGTTTTTGTCTCATTGTCTTTGTTTAAAAAAATATTTTCCAGTTGCTCTTCTAGTAGTCTGATTATTAAGAAAAGATGTAAAATTATAGTCTAAAATTATGAAGGCAAATAATGTAGTTTTAGGAGGCTCTCTGCCCACGTAGAACTTGTTGATTTCTCAGACTCAGTCATTTTTTCCATTCGTACTTCGTTGCACTGTAACCGGTTTTTCTAAATGCAGTTCTGGAGTGAAATCAGAGTTTTTCAAAGGCTGTCCACTCTGAAATAAAACAAACATTAGTTTTAGATTTTATATTTAATTGAAAATGAACAATAGTCTTTTAAGTCTTTGTATCGATTATACAACTCACCTCTAACAGGATAAAATAGGATGTCATAAACTCCATGGTGAACTGTATGAAGATTTCGCATATTTTAATAAAGTTCTTTCGACGGTTACATATTGAACACGTTAATTAAAATCTTGTTTTCACATCAAAGCTTTATACTTCTTAATGGATGCTTTGAATACTCGTAAAAAGTATTGAGTTCTTCTCTTCTTGTCACCTGATGCCTTAAATTGCACATCTATGACCCTGAAAGATAATGACATTCATTTTAGGTTGTTAGGCTAAACTAAATAGTGAAAATGTGTTTTTAAAAATATTTCTTGGATTCTGAAACTTACCCATATTTTGATGGCTGAGTTGAAATTCACAAATGTCAGGAACAAGAAATGCTCAATTGTTTTTATCTTAAAACACTTTTTGTCAGAGATTCTCTTTGATTGTTCACTTTCTCTCTAATCTGATGTTCTTCTACATTTTTCTGAACAACACAGCAAAAGTGGGAAAATACTTGAGCAATTTTGATGACAGTTTTTTCCATTTCATACTGACTCCTTTCTTGAGTGCTCCAAATTTTCAGCACGCCCTCTCATCCGGTGCATGATGGAGTGGTAGGAGCGTCTTCATGCCTGAACCTGTTTAAACGCCAAAAATTCAGAAATTCTTAGGATTATTTGATTGGCTCAATATGCTCGATTCTTAGAAATCGACACATAATTTTAAAAAATGCAAAGAATTTCGAAAAAGATAAAAACGAATGGGAATAATGACTTAATTGGATGGATTTATTATTATATCAGATAAAAAAGTTGAATCGATTCCTTCATGGCTCCAGTTCCTTGGAGATCAAGAAGGCAGAACTCCCTATGCCTTTCGTATCTAGCTCAAGGCAAGGCTCTAACAGGTGTTGGATGTTAGGCCACACCTTGAGATGATCGAAGGCGACGGTTTGATGGAAAGGTATGGAACTTAAAACCTTTTCCATCTTTGACAACCTGAGCTCGTTGTCCGTCTCGCGGGGAGGATGAGCAGCGTGGATGCCGTAAACGTCTTTTAAGAACACGCCGAGGTAGGGGATGCAGTGACCGTGGCACGGGTCCATGTACTCCCGCAGTTTTTTAAAATTCCCCTCCCAAGACAGATGTTCGCACAGATTTTGGAAGGTGCGCCTTCTGCTCTTGGGGACACGAGACCAGGAGAGTTTCAGTCTGTCTATTGGAGCGCTTGTGAGGGCCGAGATGATGGAAAACTGAGAATGTACGTTTCTTAAACGGTGGAGGGCCTCGGCGATGTCTATTAAAATGAGACAAAAAAGCAGCTCTGCGTTTTGAGCAGGGTACGCACAGTCCAGTCCGACAAGTAGTTAAAACGAGCGGTGAAGTGCTCAAGGTGAGTCGACAATTCGGCCTCAAAAGGGTGATTTTTGAGTTCCGAAATATCGATAGTCTTAAAGGCCGCGGCATCCGCAATCGTGAGCTGCTCCGCGTAAATCCGTGCCTCTACGTCAGTAAAAAAGCCCGCGGTGGGCACCTTGACGTGAGGCACGGGGACAATTTTCGTTTTAAAAAAATACCATGCCTTTTGGGCGGCCATGGCAATGAGAATGATTAAAACGAATAGACAAATGTGCTTGGGTCAAAGTCAAGCTTTCGCAACACCAAATATGGTGTCAAAGATGTTGTGATGTTTTCAACAAGTAATTCACAGTAGTTCTTAAAAGAACTGTTTGTTCTCCGATAACTAAATAAATTAGTTTGAAGAAGAATAGATCTTAGATGTTAGAAGCAAAAAAGTTGTAAATTCAATGTAAAAGCAATGTTGTTGGAAAGCAAAGTAAGCAAGTAGAGCGCAAAAAGTAAAATGATACAAATGGAAATGTAAAGAGTTTTAATAATGGCACTTGACCATTGTTGAGGTTTGGGGTCATTGTTCAGGTATCAACAAATAAATATAAAACATTGGTTAATAAAAAGTTTATTCTTGTACTTCTAAATTTCACACTTCACTGCGTTATTGCAACAATGCTTTAAAATCACATTGTTGCAAAATATTTTCAAATTTTTAAAATGTTTATGAAATATTTACGTGTAAGTGTACAAATATCTATTTAAGGCTTAGACGAAAGGATATTTTATTTAAGTAGATCTACATCTTATTCTATGAAAATGTATTACGAATGAAATTTTATTTCGTATCGTATTTCAAACAGGAATTTATGTAGCTTCTTACAGCTATTTCTGTAATTAATGTACTACAAACCTCCTAAAAATTATTTGTTGATGTGACTTTAGATCAGCAATAGAAAAAAATAAACTTTTCAGGAATTTTTTTTATGTGTATTACACAATATTCTCTTTAACACATGACAAATGGGATAGATCGGAAAGACTTTTGATTCTATCTGTTTGAAAAATTTATTTAAAAACTAAATGAAACTGAATCTTATTTAACTGTACAGAAAGTACTATGAATTCAATAAATAAGTTTCGAAAAGGACTTTAAATATATAAAAAAATATAAAAAGTTAAGTAAATGAATAAAATTAAATAATCAATGATGATGAAATTTATATGAATTTTTTAGAAGAAAATATATATTATTCCATTGCTAGAAATCGAATATCAAAATTTTGGCGGTTTTAGCTTTAATATTAATTACTTTCCTTGATTTCTCCTTTAATATTACCGTGCTTGGTCACTTTAATACTTCTTTAAAATCGAAATGAGGCAACCTTATTCTTATGAAGAATATTCTTTGTACTTGTATAGAAGAAGTCAAAATTATGATTTTTAAAATATAACTTAGAGCGTGAAAGTACTAACTTACAAGTCATACGCCACTGATCTTTAACCAATGACACTTTGTGTGTGTATGCAAGAATTAAAAGAATATGGTGTACTTGTTTGCTTGTATAGAATGTGTCTGTCTGCAAATTAGATAGTTGTATAGAGTAAAGCTTCGTGCAGATTTTCGCGAACGTTTCAAATTAGAATACTTAGATTGTTTGAAACTAATTACTTAAAATCTTTGGAAAAGCCATTGAATTATAGAGGGGGGAAATAGTTCTCTTGCGTTGAGCGTGTTGTGGAAAAAAAATGTTAATGATCTTTGGGAACAGTCACTGAAATGCTTCCTGGTAAAGATTGTATTATTTGTCAAGTGAAAGAGAAAACAGAATGAAACTTTGCTTCTTGTGGATTTCTAGTATTTCCTTGAAATTATTGCAAATTCTAGAGGACTCCCTCGTTATAGAGTTTTAAAGCTTACAAGAAAAACTATTCACGACGCTAAGGAGAAAATCAAGACGACTCTTCATGTCATCATTCACAAAATTTTACCCAACAAAACAACCAGTGAATACTGAAGCATATACCCAAACTAAAACGCAAAATCTAGGTTATCAAGATATATGATCTTTAAGTACAAGCTTTAATTTTGAGTTTTGAAGCTAAAATTCAACAGAGAACTCAGTTCAAAACAACAGTGCTGTGCATGTGTTTAGGCATTCAAACATTAAATTTTTATTAATAATCTAAGTTCGACGTTATGGATCAAACAATCAGTCAGAAAAAATTATGAATCCCTAAATTACCTAATATTACCTTGGATCCTAGGCTCAGTAACTGATGAAAATGATATTTAGCGTTATAAATAGTAAAACATTTCCAGTTAATAGCAGCTTAAAAGAGTTGACATTATAAGCATATTTTTGTGTTAGTAACTTTTTCCACCGAAAACAAAGAACACTACCATTTTCTCTAAGTTCTGGTTCAAATCTGAGGGAACGTCTTTAAATGTATCTTGACAGAAAATAAAAACAAATAAAAGTTCCTAATCATGTTATATAACCTTTCAACACATTATTTTATTTTAAATTACTCCGAAACAAAGCAATAAAGAAAAAAAAATACAAGATTATATTAAAAAACAATCCTTTACGACGAAAGAATCTCATAATTCTCATTTTACAACTTAACCAGTATTAATTACTGTATTTAATAGCTATTATCTCCAGTTTCAATTACAATGATTTATTTTATTTTAGTTAGGTCATATTATCTTAACCTGCTCGACAAAAACATTTTAAAACTTTTAATATACTAATACGAGTTACAAATATAATTGATTTGGACGACAGATGGAGATACTAAAGCAGAGTGGTGTTAGTATTTCGGTCCACTATCTAATTAACGGTATAGAAACAAATTTGATACAAATTTAAAAGTTAGTGTCGATTCAGTAGCCATTTGCAGCGATGTTAAAATTTAAATGCTTCCACGTAGAGTTATCGCCTCCATTTTGTTTCGAGGTTTCACCTTCGATGAAAACTAGATGCATCATCATACAACGATGCATATAGAGAGACACGGACATTTACTCTGCTCTTAGCGTTTCAACCATGAAACACACGATACAGAAAATTTCCTTTAAGTTTCTTAATAATCTCATGATCATCATCAAGAACTCTCTTCTTAATATTTTTAATTACAACCCAGACCCTAATGTTAAAAGACCTAAAATATTCTCTTAATCTTCTAAAATATGGCACTTTTCTCCTCTAATATCCACACAAACACAGAAAACACCTAGCTTGATCCACGAACCTGACTCAAAATCTAATCAGTACACGTTCTTTCGTCACCACATTTCTCTCACAGCTTTCCCCCAAAACGGACAAATTTCTCTACAAAGATACAAAAGGCAGCTACCCCATTGGTTGCAATGCTGAGGTTGAACCCCACCTCTATAGCTGCCATTTGTCAATTAGCTTTTAAAACTCCTCTACACTTAAAATATTAATTTCTTCTTAAGTTTTTTTTTTGAACTTAATTTAATTCTTTCAATATTAATGTAAATTTAAATTCAAAGTATCTTTTATAAATGCTACATCCTTATTTTTTACTAATTTCTAAAATAAAACGCATTTCTAGACAAGCAAAACCAAAGTTTGCTCAAAACAGTTTTTTTCCTGTCAGATATGGAGATTAAGAGTCGAAAGGCTCATATGTTCCAGAAAATTCTGGTCAACCTATCATACACTGGAAACCAACCAACAACCAAGAAAATGGACGAATTTCATCTAAAGTAGGCGAAGGACGGAAAAAATTTAGCAACTTTTGTTTTGGGACTCTTTGATGATTTTATGGAACATAGAACACAAAGGCTATTATGCCCATTTTTAGGGAATTCGAAGGGTGTTATACTGAAGGAAATTTGGAATGCAGTATAGCCCAACCACCATTGGTGACAGGAATTATTTGACGATAATTTACCTGGTTTATCTTCACTTTGGTGGCTTTAGGCGTGGCTCTTTTGATTTTCCCATATTTGGCGATTTTTTAAATCGCTCCAAGTGGTTGGGTTTAACTGCATTTTCACCGGAATTCTTAGTAAAAGGGAAAGTGATCACTAGAAAATACAACTGTGAGTTAACCATTTCTCATCCTTAATAATCCGTTTGTCATTCCTTCTTGTACTTTTTGAACCATCCTCGTATTAATAACGAAAAATAACACAGATGGTGTTATTCAATTTCTGTAAGAATAAACTCTTTATTTATTTTTCAAAGCTTCAACATTACGTATTAATAGTGTTTGAAAACAGCGATTTCTTTAGTGTTTAATGTGAGTTTTCTTATATGAGTTCTGATAAAATAAATAAAGTGTAATGTCCTCAAATTGTATGTTTACGTAATAAACACTCTAAATATAGAAACCTAATTGTTAAGTATTACTTTATTATATGGCTTTAGGCCATTTCGTTTGGTGGCACTATTCCAAATGTCCTCTTACCATATCTCTCTATTAATAAAAAGATGTTAACATAAGTCTACATATGTGCCAACATAAACAGTAAGAAAAAAAGTAGTATTAACACTTTTTCCATATGTTATTCAGTAATATTTTATATTGCTTTTCAGATTTATAGAACTTTTCCTAATGTATTATTTCGATGTAGAACACCAAACACATAACTTTTTGTATAACATGAACAACAATAACAAAATGATTGTTGTTGATGTCATATAAAAAGGAAAATATTCCAGACCTGAAAAAAAATTATATATATAAAAAATATCATGGGGGAGGGTGATGTCTTACGATGTTTTGTAAATGTGGGAGATACTGTTGGAGTCAGAACGCTTATTCATTACGCTAATATTAAAATTACATTAAATGATTTCCGCAGATTGGAACAACAGAATTGAAAATTTCGATCCAATGTCGAGTTATAACTTAAACCCCAAAAATAAATTTTTCAAATAAAATCTATTTTTTTTATATGTTTCAAGTTATTAATTTATGATCGGGGATATTAATACATTTATTTTAATTATTCCTGTGTGAGAATCAAATAAAATCCCGTTTTCATCACAACATTATAAAATTACGGTGATTCACAACTTATAAGAGTAAATGTATAGCCAACACTTGATTCGTTATTAAATGATAACTCTAAAACAATTTGTTACTTTACCTGTATAGTACAAACATACTAAATGTGCATCAAAGTCACTACACAGGGAGTTTATAAGAGAATATCACAAATTTAAAGAGCTATATTACAAAATTAAGGAAGCTACATCATTTGTTGGAGTAATTGGATTAAAATTAACATTTTGAAGTTTAAAAAATTATGAATGTTTAATATCACCACAGTCAGAAATATGAACTATGTCTAGTTGATAATAGATGACGGGACATATCAGTGAGAGCTATCGGTGGTACGCAACACCTGATGGGACAAATCAGTGCGAGCCATCGGTGGTACGCATCACCTGATATTAGTGCGAGCCACTGGAGGTATGCATCCTATGATGGGACATATCATTGCGAACAACCGGTGATACGCAATTCCTGATGGGACGTATTAATGTGAGTCACTGATGATACTCACCACCTGATATGACATATCATTGGTAGTACGGGAAGTCTGATAGAACATATCATTACGATCCACAGGTGGTACGCACTCCTGATGGGATATATCATTGCAAGCAACCCGAAAGTACGGGATGCCTAATGGACATATCCTTTCTGACAACCGCCTGATAGGATGTATTAGTGCGAGGCGACGTAAAAATGATAAGGAGTGTCAGGAACCGTAACCATAACTAGCTTTTTATAAAACCTAATGCAGATGATCATCAGGTATAAGTTCATTACTTTGGAAACAAGTCGTATAAGTCATAAACACTGTTTAAAGGATCACTCAGTTTTTTCTAAAATATATTGAAATTTTTTTTGCCTTCATCGCTTTCATGTATTTATAACATATCTTACACATTCTGTTTATTAGCAGATATTATTTGGTAAATATTATAAAGATCCTGTCCATCTGCGAACAATAGTTAATCTGATCTGATTGTGGAAAATTGCAATATTTCTAAAAAGATTTTTAAGCAATTTAGTGTATTTTTTAAAAATCGAAATATGGATATAAGAAGCTACTTTGAAATATATATATATATATTTAAAAACAACATTGGATTAGGGTTAGCAATTACTAATTAACTACTTTATTAATAAAACCTGATCTGAAGATAATCGGCTATGAACTAATTACATTGGAAATCAGGCTACATATTTCTTAAACACACACATTGTTTGAAGGATCTCTCAGTTTTCACTAAATTGTATTGAAGATTTTCTTTTTAGTTGTTTTCATCTATCTCGTGTATTTGCAACATATTTTATAATTTCCTCTTTTTAGCAAACACCATTCGGTAAATATTAAAAAAAAGGTCCCAGCTTATCTAAGATCAGTGAATTTAAGAAGGTAACTGCACGCAGCATTTTCTCTATCTCCTTAATAATAAAAATGATCAAGTTAAACAACATTTCTAAGGTATTGACCGGTTGGAGAGACACCAGCATTTGTCAGCATATATTCTATTCTTATTATTCTTTTAATGAGCAATTTTGTCATAAAAATATTAAAAATTCAAGAGTTAAAATTTATACTAATTTTCATGATCATGAAACTTTTCACATGTTGCACCATACATGAAAAAAAATGAAACTTTGAAAAAGCTCAGTATTAAAATAATTACAGCAATACGATACATACACACAAAAAATGAATGACTTCACAACCGGACTACATTTTAAAAAAAGCTTCTATCTAAATGGTGAAGATTCTAATAATTGCACGAAAAGAATATTGCAGGACGTGCAGTAATGTTTAAAAATTAAAATATGGGTACAAGCTGCTTCTTAGGAAAATTGGATACATTTAAAAGCTACTTAAGCTTTGGGTAACAGACTTTGTGACTGGAAAGGGACTAATTCATCAAGAATCAAGGAGTTACTGTATCTTTCTTCCACACCACGTAATTTGTAAATTTAGATAGAGATGCATTGAATCATTAGACCATAGTCAAAATATCATTAATTAATTAATTGTACGCTATTCTTTTAAGAGTTAATTAAAAATAAATCAATGAGACACAACATATCGGCCGAACTATAAGAAAGAACCGATACAATAGATTGTAACGTACTTTAAAAATACTAATAAGATCATCGATTAAACGCAAGTTTAGAAGTATTTACATTCCAATAACTTAGTCTAAAATTAAATATATAAAAGGAAGAATATAACTTTATAACTTCATCCAGCGTTTGCAAAGTCAACGTTCTACTTTTATACTTCGAAAGAACTAAAGCACTCTAAACCACTCAACTTTAAAACTTTTTCTAAAAAAAAAAAAGCTCCAAGAAACAAGCATTAAACGATTGATGGCTCATAGTTAAGAGTTGAAGGGAAAAAACAAAACTGGAGCTTGTTTTCTGTTATCGAAAAACATGCTAAGGAGTTATAAATGCTCCGGGACTAACCCTAAGCAACCCGCTCCCTTTAGAACCGGCGTGCTATTGAGGGAAGCATTCAATTAAAACCTTTTCCCGGAGAAAGGGAAAGAGGTAGAAACAGCAGCGCCCTCTTTTCTCATTTGAGACTTAAGAGGCTAATTGAAATAATAAGCGACAGCGTCATTTAGTCGAGGTGAGTTAATAAATAAATTATATTTATGCCCCGAACAATTTGCTGTTAGTTTCCTCTTTACGTTACTTCACTTCTTTTGGAGAATACTTTTAATCATCGTAGCATTTAATTTATGTTTTTATCAAATAAGCAAAATTCTAGGTAAATCTAGGGACAGTGTTTAAATGAAAATTAATATTATGTTCATTAATTCAATATGTAATAAGAGTTTCTGTATACTGTTTGCATTATTTAAGTTTGTATATATATATTTGGGTTTTTATAAAATATTAAATTTATTTATCTAACTTTTATACAAAAGAAATTTATTCAGTTAAGTTAAATTTCTTGTACAAGTATTTTCAATATTTTTTATTGGTTAAAAAATAAAAAATAAAATACATTTTATTCACAAATCCTTAGATCCGAAAACATTAAATAAGACATCATTAGTTTGCATATTGGAGTGATGGTTGTCATTACCAAGGATGTAACACTCGAATCTTGCTTTTGATTCCCAATTACTCTTAAACTGCGATATAGAATTATGATGGTTGGTTACTTCAAAAGCGGTAATGTCTCAAAATTCTCTCATGGTATAGAAGTTACGAGAGGTTATAGGTTAAGTATTGTTAAGTATTAGGTTAAGTTTTAGGAGAGGCTATAGGTTATATTTCATTTTATAATCTTTTAGGCGAATGTCTTCATCAAAAGATTTCTCATATGAAGGCACCAATTTAAATCTGGAAACCAATCAACACTTTCCGCAACAGTTAGCATAATTAGAGATAGGGAGAAATAATTTATCGTAGTTTGTAATCAGCACTAAAGGAGCACATTTACGAGAATTTTATTTATATTTTTTTTATGTGTATTCATTTCCATATAAAGAAAAGAGAAAAATGTTTATTAAAAATTATACATGTGTAATTATTTAAGTAAGTTTTCTTTGTGTATCTGTCCATCAGAAGCTAGACTGATTAAATTCTAAATAATATCGCATCTAGAAGCAAAGTGAGAGTTTGGTGATATACATTACAATACTGATCTTCGGTTAAGGATGACACCTGAGCTACATTACACCAATGGCAGACTTATGGCCTTGTCAGATTTATCATGCATCAGCCCCACTACATGATGGGTACTTTATGACCGGATAACCCTAATCCACGATTCGAAGAAAACAAGGCGGGCCGGGACTATAACCACGACTCCCTCCCTCCCCAGAAGGGTAAATGATATTATACGAATTATTTTCCATTTTGCATTGCATAAATTATGTATATGTTTTCTTTTTGCAGCATTCTTTCTGTATATTGAAATTTGGAATAAATCAAAGAAAATTTTAATGACATTTAAAAATTATTTACTTAAGTATAAGTATTTAAATTAGTGAATATATAATGTTATTACATCTAATAAGATTCCCCCTTTCATAGGCTTATCATGTTTAAGTAACAACGGAATTTACGAGTTCGAGGAGTCTATATTATACTTTTTATGTTACCATAGGCCTTTGATAAACATGATTAACACCCCCCCCCGGGATACTCTGGCGACTTTTCTTTACTTTCTTCCCTCCTTCTCGCACTCTCACTCTTTTTCATCGCATTGACAGGATACTGTCTAAATTTGACGCACATTTGCTTCGCAGATCATCTAGTGTTTGCCAAAAATGACCCTTGCACCAATAAAACCAACCTAACAAGAAATATTTTTATTCCATCTGATACCTGATAATAGATTACGAGAAGTCGTGTCAAAATAATGTTGAATATCAAGAAAGAGCACACAGGAAATACAGCATGCAAATAATATAATTCATTAGTAAATAAATAGTTATGTTTATTTTTTGTGCGAAAATGAAGAAATATTAATTTTACCTTGTTTAAGCATCCATGGGAATATTACGAGAAAATAGCCCTACACAAATACATTACATTCATCATATGATTCATAGCAAACGTATTCGAGGGTTGTTCAAAAAGTAACTGTATTTAAAAACAGATGGAATCATTAAGGTAAATTTATGTTACCATTGAGCGAAGCTATCTGTTAAGCGGAGCTGAAAGAAATATGACATTGACTCAAAAGTTAGTTTTGAAGTAGTCATTTGCTGCGAAATCAAAATTTGATTGTTACCGCGTCGAGCTCTCGCAGTCGAGGAGACCTGGATTCATCACTGAACTTCGGAAATCAAGGAACAATCAAAACATTGGGTTACTTCTGGCAAATCAGCACCAAAAAAGGCGAGGATGATCTCATTGGCTGGAAAATTCATGACTGAATGAATTTCATGAATGTCATGAATTTTTCAGATTAGAATAATTACGAATACGAGTAACTGAGATTTAGACGGCTGTCAAGTGACTCGTTATGCTTCCGAAAAACAAAACATTTTCGATGCTACGAGCATCATCTCTTGGAATTCCTGAGGACTCGTTGAATGATCCTCGTATTATGAAAGGCATATAATATTAAAAAAAATTTTAAATCGCGAGAAATTTCTTAAAAATTCAATGATTTACACATATGTGAATTTATGTTTCTAAGCATAAAACGTAAATTGAGAATTAAATTATACGAATTGATTTTATGATAACATTCTTTAACAATGCAGAATATAAATTTTGTAATGACATACGCGTAAGTCTTTTACCTAGGGATAGATTCTACCAAGCATATTTTCAAAATATTGCGGGGCAATTTCGAAACCGAAAAGCTTGTTTAAAAAATGTAGGAGTGAGGATTTTCTACAGACATATTGAACTATACTCGTCGGTATCTTACTTAAAATATTGTATGAAAAAAGAAATATTAATTCATTTTTAAGCACGCAACGTGCCTTCAAATAATCTAACATGCCTAATATTGGCTTTAAAACATTCGACATTTGAATCGATTTTAATCTTGCCATATACGTTGCTGTGGAAACGCAAACGAAATCGCAAAATTTTTCAAATAAAATTACTTTTTTAATTTATTTATATAGATTCAATAATATAATGATGATTATGGTAGAATTTTATTTTTATAGTTATCAAAACAAATCTACTTTTGAAATTATATTCTGCTTCGGTTCCATTATATATCGAAATACGCAATTTGACAGCTTTATTTGAAATAAAAAATATCACTTATATTACAGGAGGATTGATTAAGTATTTTGCTCTCTTAATTTTCAAAGCATACTATCAGATGATAACTCAGTTGCTTATGTGAAAGAAGGGAAATCTAGACTTTTTGAGCTGAAATAAAGAAAGGTTGAAAGACAACATTTCTTTGATGTGACCATTACGTTTCCAATACCCCATTCTTTCTTTATTGTCGAAACGAACCATTCTTTTTCAAATGGTTCCCCTAGGTAAGTCTCCCCTCTATTTGGGGAATTGCAGAAAAAGGGATCTTTCATTTGTAGGAGACATTTTAACAGGATCATCAAAAACGTCGGATAATCCGGAATGAATCGACAAGAGCAAGTTCGCATTCGGTTAGATCTTTCTTGGAAGTTAAGATTCTCTTCTAAGAGAAAAGGAAAAGAAGATGGTCTTTGATCGAGAGGGAAAAAAAGAGAGTCTGAACTCTGTCGAAATCAATCTTAGCTTTAGATATTTGAATCCAGGTAGTTTTTTTACAAGGAGGTGATTTTAAGTGAAATATTTATAAGCAATTTTTTTTTATTCAATATACTGAAACACACTTAAAATATGCCTTTCAGGAAAGACACGTCCTTCTCAAACACACAATTATTTAAAAATTTGATTTCTTTAGTTACTTTTAATATGTGCTGTTATGGTGCTGGTTTGAGAAAATGGGGTCAACTAAAACGCATGGCATGGACATAAAATAAAGGATACCTGGTGTTATCTTTAAAAGATTAATTTTATAATACACTAGGATTATTATTATTATTATATTTAGTTTGCTTGAGGTACATAAACATTGCTGAGATATATTTAATTTATTGTATATACTGTCTACTTTTATTTTAATATCCGAACTGAATATTATTGTCTAGTTTAATAATTTATTTTTTGCTCATATTTATTTTAACTTTTAATTTAATAATAGACCTTTTTATGGCAGAATTATCTGGTTTTATTCTTTTTGTTAAGATTGGCAAAGTTTTTATACTTTAGAATATTTTGAATGTGAAAAAAAATGCATTTGGAAAACGTTAAAAAAACCTTAACATGTGTTAAAATGAAGTTAATGAAGCCAATTTCCTTTTGATAACCTAGCACATTTTTGGGTAGATTTATTTCATGAGTAGCTGTGATACAAGGCATCCATTCAACGTTTCTGTTACATTTGGGCTAAAGAATACATGTCCGTAAAGAAACTAAACGTAAATGGGAGGTTAGATAACAGCAAATGACATTCCAAAAGTAAAATAATTTCTTTAAAAACACATCTTTATCAGACTTTTCTTATGTAAATTGATGTACAATTATTTGAACTTTCTTCATCTAGTAGTTTTAATTTTTGGAATATGAACTTTGTAACTATCTTTCAGACACTTTCCCTTCAACTAACCTTTTTGTCAACTTTATGACAGTATTAGATTCGAAAACTTTGCCTTGCGAACAAACTATAATTTATATAATTCAGCATTGTTACACACACGCAAGCAGGGATTAAATGAAATGAAATACACTCCATTCAGATTTACGTAGAGCTCGTTCCGGCCGATGGATGTCGATGAAACTTGGTATACATATTATTTGGACTATATAGGGAAAAGAAATATGCAATAAAACGTAGTAGCTCCAATTTCGATCACCCAATGAGAAAAGGGTGCTTGGCGCATCTTGTAAACACAAAATTTATTTAATCATTATATATATTGAATACGCTATTGAATAGAAGAGGAAAATGAGATAGAGAAATTGGATATGTTAAAGTTGATGTATTTAAAAAGTTAAGGAGACCATAGTGCACGTGACATTGGTGCCAGAAGATTAAGTGATTGAAGGAAAACTGATATTTGACTCAGAATCTGGGAAATAAGAATTGCTTTCGATTCCGATCCATTTCTCATGTTACTGAAATAAGTGCAATTTCCAATTAACTTTTAGTTAGAAGCTAGAGTTAATTACTGTTCCTCCTTCAAAATACAAACTTTTATTTTTTATTATTCTTAGACAAGAATAAAAATAGCTTAAATATTTGTCTGCCGGGCTATTTTAGTGACTAATTACTTTGTGAGCCTTAACGGAACCTTCGAAGCGGTCTTTCACTACAGGGTTGTTTAATATGAATCGTGCGATTTCAAAATTCCATATTTTCAAAAATAACCGGTACATAATGATAAATAATACATGAACACAAAGGGAAAATGTAGGAATTTTGTGTTGTTAATAATGGTTCACCCTCGTGTGTTCTTCGCAAAGTTATTTCTCGAAAGCGGCTTTAGAAACATTTACAGAGCTACCTCGGAAATGGATTTCTCGAGAGTACTAGATTACGCAATTTTACACAGCTGGCCACCTTAATCATTTGATATGGTTCCGTACGATTTTTTCCTTTGTCAGTTTGTAAAATGTAAAGTGTATGCTCCAATATGAGAAAAATTCTTTCGAACTTAAACAGCGGAGTTCTGCTGTAGTACAATTCATGACCAATGACACTTTACAACGTGGTTAGCAGGAATTTATATATCGACTGAATATTTTACGTGTAACTAAATGGAGTTATATGGAACACTTATAAAGAAGACCTTCCGTATTTTCAATTTACCTTTACGCATTATTTATCATTATGTGTTATTTATTTATAAAAATAAAGTAATTTGAATTCGGCGATCCATTTTAACAAACAAGTTTATGTAACGTCTCGCCACTGAAATTGTTAAAAAATACCCTCTGTTCCATGCAACTCATACTTACGATGGATAACTCTATTTACACCTACGACATCATTCGAGGTAATTCGTACTTGATACAGCTCAATGAATACTTTTGGTAGATTTGAAGTTGCACGGGTATTCAAACATTGATAAAAAAAATGAAAAAGTGGAATATGAAAATGTATGAACGCCACCAAGAGATAATTCTATATGACTGTTTCCCTCAAATATATTTCATATTTAATTTTTCATGGTCAGAGAAATTGTAACCCAAGTTATACAATATCCATTTAAATATTGAGTGAGTGAATCTTAGGATAATATTTAGTATTTTGAAGTTCTTATATCAGTTACGAATTTATTAATATAGTCAGCTGAAATTTGTGAGTTCACTTCCGTACTTACTACATGCGGTTTCAACAGAATTCTAAAACCCGCTCTTAAGGTAACTGAGATGTTTTCGTCAAGGAATAATGAGAATATTTATGCCAAGTTTAAGAAATCTCTCCCAATCTTTTAATTTAAAAACAGCAAAGTCATAATTTATTAATTAAATGTTCGTATCTTTCCGTATTCAGAAAGTCTCTTTTAATACTATATAAAAAATAATTATGTCCGAAAAAGGCAGAAGCTAAATTGTATTTGCATTTGATAGTAGCGTATTCACGTCTTGAAAAATATCGAATGTATTTATTCATTTATAACAATATAGAGAACATTTAAATATAATATTATGTACACTGAATTTAATTAAAAGGTCAAAAAATAAATTTAGTAAAATTAAAAGAAACTTTACGAATCAAATTCCACAAATTATTTATGCAAATACTGCACGGTATTTAAAATATGTTTTTGTTTATTATAAAAATAAATACGCACACTGAATGAGAAATAGCCTCACTTCATAATGTACTATTAGTACTATAACTGAAGTAGACGTTTAAGAAAGTGTATCAGAATTAAAAAAAAATTATTTTGGGAAAAAATAGATATTTTTTTTCTTTGGTATCGCCAATTTCAAAATCCGATTTTCGGACACTTTATTAATTTCCTTCTCTAAAATAATGCATCTTTGTTATTCGAGAAGAGTCCTCTAATTTTTAATTATAATATCAAAAAAATGCAAAATTTCAAGTACTTTTGTGTTTCAGTTTAATATCTCTTAAAATCTTTAATAATTTGCAAATCAAAGAATTAATGAAAAACAAAAATGCTACGAAAATTCGATTGTAATCAAATCATATTTTAAATATAAAAGTTAATTAAAATATACCGCTAAACCTTCTTATAATGCATATTTATTTAATATTATTATGAAGAAATTGTTAGTTTTTCATCAAAAAAGAGTAAACAAAATTACTTGAAGCAAATATTTAGTTTATTTATAATGGAATCTCAATTTATTTATTATTAAGCATAATAATCTAAAATCTAAATAATAATCTAAAATACACATGGTCCAACTACAATTCATCTATTAACTATTGCCTTCATTCACAGGAGAATCCTTTCTTCCCTCTCATTCCACTTGCTCTAAATTCCAAACCATTCGGCTAATACTCTTCGAGGACAAAGCTCCTTCGAAATGTACACAAAAATTTAAATAATCCGGATGTAATTATATGTGTGATTTGATATTTCCTTTGCACCTCAGTCATTTAACTTAAATAAATAGTCGAATTCCTCTGCACGGAAAACCAGATTTACAAACGATTTGCCTTCCGGACATCCGAAAACGTTCCAAATAAGGACTACAAACATCGGTGGAAGACCTAACCCCTCTCTCTCCCCACTTCGGTCATTTTAAATTTAATCGATCCGGAGGAAAGGTGAAGCAATGTTCCGGAAACCATTACCGGACAGTCCGGATGGGAGAGTTCGAACGTTACGCACGCTCCCGAACTCTCCCCGCGGCAGATTTATTTTGAAGGTCGGTGAAGATTAAAAGGATTCAGGTAGAATTGTCCGGCCGGTGTTCTGGAATAATATTCATGCGTATCCGATTCGTGTGAATAAGCGATAGTGCTCCAAAGAGACAGCTTCTATTGCGCGCTAGAAACCACAAAATATAAGGCATATTTTTTTAATAATGGGAATTCTGAACTTGAAAGAGTTCATAGTCATCCTAAAAATGCTCAGTACCACTTTAAAAAAATTTTCGTTCCCCATGTCTGGTTACATTGTGTATTGCTGAGATTTAACCATTACTAAGAAATAACAGAGATACTTGATAAAATTTATTCAACATGTCAGTTAATCCAGATTTACATAATGATGTATATCAATATTAATCTGTTTAATTTCAGGAAACCGCAGAAAACCACAGTACAATAAAATTCAATTGCAATAAAAAATTAATTATTACTAAAAATGAACAAGAATAATGTACAATTTTTATTTATTATTCTTAAGATTTTGCTACATAGTCACCTCCCAGAGCTATACATATCTCCCAGCTTTTACTAACCTTTTGAAGGCCATCGTTGCAGAACTTGTCAGATTTAAATCTAGCTTTTCCATTCTGATTACTTCAGTCCATGGTTTCCTGAAACCAAACAAATCGACATTAAGTGATGTTATTTTGTTATATTCAATATTAATTACACAAAGTCTCCGAAATATATATATATATATATATATATATATATATATATATATATATA
>BMAW01039991.1:191673-211920 GCA_019974015.1 Nephila pilipes
GTGTGTGTGTGAGAGAGAGAGAGAGAGAGAGAGAAATAAAGTGCACATTTCTTAAAAATTATTCTTGTTATCTCTCCAAGAAGTCATAGATTGGTTGTCATACTGAGTATTTTCGATTAAATATTGTAGCGAAACCGAGATGGTGCTTCCCTACAATGGTTTTCTTATGAAGAAAAAGACAGATTCGCAGAGATTTCATCAGTAAGCCTAGGAATGTTTAAACGATGGCCTCTTAACTTTGGCGACGTTTTGGCGTCTTGGTGAGAAACTTGTCAACTTTGGTGACAAATAGAAGATTTCAGAAAGTGGTGGAATCTAGTCGATATCTCTACAAGGAAGAAAGTTATTGTCTTTAACTGAATTTTTCGTGTGATGTAACACCTTTCTGAAACATTTTTAAATACGCCGAGAGTAGTATTCTTTGAAAATTAATTTAGAAATCGACTGGAAGTGGTTCGCACTTGGAAGGGGATCTGCTGTGGCTGTCCGAAACTGTGAGAGTTTGTCTAGGAAGTGCAGAGTATTACTGCGGAGATTTGTCCATAGTGCTAACTAGTAAGCTGGTGAGCTGAGCTTTGTTGATACAACTGTGACTGTCACTATAAGTGCTGTGTTTGTTCCGCTAATCTGCACAAGTGCTAGTTATGTTTCCTATTTGTGCTGTAACCATCCAAGCTCTGATACTAATGTGCCGTCTTGTCTTAAATATTTGCAAATAAAGTATCATTTCTCATTATCTTCCTTGTTGGATTGATTTCCCTTGTATACACCCACACGAGATTTGAAATTTTTGTAACAATATAGTGTAGAACTTTTTAAAACTTTTATCATTATTTTTCCTTGATATTCTCAGTATGATAATTACTATATGATATAACCAGCATTTTTCTTCTGTTATGGCAAACCTTGAAAGTCAGAAAGTTGGATAAAAACAAACCAGGGCTAATGATGTCAAGAATCGGTTAATTAAAATAATTTGAACTGTTTAATCTTGAAATAACGATGAGAAATATAGCGTTTCTGGAAAAGGTAAATTGTAAGATTGTAAGATGAAGCTCTGAGAAATATTTTACATAATATTCTACACAATAGTGATTCATTTATTGATATGGCAGGATGTTGCATTAAGCTTCGTTTGCTTTCGCAAGAAAAATAAAACAAATAAAATGTTATTTTCTCATCCATGAGAGTCTCTATGTATTTCCTGAGAATACATTTATGTCATTTCAGACAGTGTTATTCTTCTGGAATAAGACAGTAATGGAATGTTTTCTGATACATTGGATAAAAGAAAAATAAAACCCAGAAAATGTTCAGAAGTAATGGAGGAAATTAAGAAGTAAAGTTAGTAAAATAGAAGCAAATTGTACGAATATTAACAACCAAATTGCTCAGAAAATTCAGAAAAAATAATACCTATGAGCTCATTTCTAGCCAGTCAGAACTCAAGTATTTAGTAACATTTCACGGATTTAAGAACCCTCGGTACCCGCAATAATTACTGATTTTAATAGAGCTGTATAACAAAATACAATTACTTGTTATTTTGTTTTTTATTATTCCATGTACTGGGGATGGAATTTTTCGTACACTGTAACTTAAATTTTTTTTGTAATTAGAACTAAGTCGAATAGCTACACAATTCGTACAAACAGTACTTGTATTTGAAGACAGATGGCATCATTAAGGTAAACTGTTGTTACTATTGGGTGCTGCCATCTGTTAAACGGAGTCGAAACAAATTTAACATTGATTCATAAGTTAGTTTTTTAATTGTGTAGTTATCTGTTGCCAAATCAAAATTTGATCGACATCATGCGAGTATTGCGTCCATTTGTCACCGTCGGTGAGACCGGGATTCATCATTAAGCGCTTGAGGTCAAAAAAAAAAAATCAACACATTGGGTTGCTTCCGGTGAATTTTTTTCAAAAAAGGTGAAAGCGAACTCTTCGGCATATGATTGAAATATTTGAATGTTAAGGGGAGTCGGTAACCTCTGAACAATTTTCTCTATCAACGTATTTTAAAATTATGTTTTTAGCAAGTCATATAGAGTTACTGTTCAAAAAAGTGATTTCAGATGAAAATTTGATTGTATTGTTGATACAATTACAACAATTTAAATTTTAAATTTCTTTTTGATGATTTCAAACCTCTAATCCTACTGTATTTAATAATATTTTAATATGAAATGTTTTTTTGTAACTTTCTCAATAATGATTTTAAACATTTTTAGAAATCAATTTTACCATAAATGTCTTAGTTTTGGAGAGAAAAAAAATAAAATGTTGAAAAGGGAAAGCTAAAATTATGCAAAACCCCAATATTCCAGACATTTTAATATTTTTCATAATTTTTTTTATTACAAAATGAATACTTAACTTTAATATATGTGAAGGTTCAAAAAGTACGTGTATTTTAAGACACTCTACAGCATTAAAGTAAATTGTTTTTACCATTGGGTACTGCCATCTGTTAAAGGGCACCGAAACAAAATTTACTTTGATTCATAAGTTAATTTTGATTTGATAATTATTTGCTGCGAAATCAAAATTTGATTATTACCTCTTCGAGTTGTCGACGTCATTTTACGTCGGGTTGTTACCGTCGGTGAAACCTGAATTCATTGTTATGCAATGGATTTCAATCAAAACATTGGTTTGCTTCTGTTGAATTTTTTCCAAAATAGTTGAAAGCGGTCTCTGGTCAGAAACACTACGATGAAAAATGTTTGAGCTACGAAGGAGTCGTAATCACGAATACGAGTAACTGAGACTTAGACAGCTTTTTTAATCTCACTCTCTTTTATTGAAATGGCGGAATACTATCTAAATTAGATGCTTATTTGTTTCGCATACCACCTAGTGTTTGGCGCAACTTCCCCAAAACGACCCTTGCGCAAATCTAACTGAAAATAGTTTCATTTCATCTGATACGAGATAATAGATTTTGAGAAGCCATGTCAAAGTAATGTTCAGAAAAAAGAGAGCTCAAAGAAAACCCAGCATGTCAATAGTATAATTCGTTACTAAAGAAATATTTATCATGTTTATTTTTTGTATGAAAAAAATAAAAATTAATTACTTTTTTTAAGCATACCATGCGAATATTACCATATTAGAAAGAAAATGGCACAGAGATAATGCATTATGTCGATAATATTATTCATTAGTAAACTTATACGAAGAGGTGGTTCAAAAAGTAATTATATTTGAAAACAGAAGGCATTACTAAGGTAAACTGTTGTAACCATTGGGTGTTGCCATCTGTTAAAGGGAATCGAAACAATTTTGACATTGATTCATATGTTTTGATTCGGTTGTCATTTGCTGCAAGATTGATTGCTACCACATCGAGTTGTCGACGTCATTTTGTGTCGAGTGCTTCTCATCGATAAGACTTGTATTCATATCACTATACATCTGAAAGCAACAGTAAAACCAATGTGTTGCTTTTAGTGAATCTGCTTCAAAGAAGGCAAGGATAACCTGATCACCCTAGAAAGTGACGACGAGGAATTCTTGAGGTTCGAAAGGGTCACGATCACGAATACGAGTAACTGAAACATTGATATATTAATGAGTCATGATGCTTCGTAAAATCAATTCATTTTCGATGCTACAATCACCATCTCTTGGAATTCCTGAGGACTTATTGAAAGACACTCATATGTTAAATGTAACACACGGAAAAACTATGGGAGTTATTGGTAAATATTTCTGGAAGGAGTAGCCATTTAAATGCATTGATGCATTGACAAAGCACAGACCGAGAAAGACCATTTTAAAGCTTATAAACTTATTATGTGCCTTAATTCACTTAAAATGTTCTTCTGTACCATTTGCTATAAGTTTTCTTACAAATAATAGCGTTTTCATATAATTTCATTTCATATTTTAATAATAATTGATCTCTTTTCAGAGTATTAATTATTAAACAAATATAATAATAATAAATAACGCTGTTTTTTTTAATTATTTGTTTCATATAATATGAAAGCGTTACATTTGTATAAAAACGTGATGAATAAGAACATAAAATATGAAAATATTAATATTAACTATAATTAGAATTAACTCGATAAATACATTAAGAACGAAACGCAAGATATCAACAAATCACTCGTAATGGATGCTTTAGTCCATAAAACGAACTTCAAGTTTGACAGTCACGATTAAAGCAAAATAAAATTAATTTTCGAAAAGTTTTTGGTAAAAAAAATAGCATAAAAATAATTAAATCTCAAAAAAAGGCGTAATGAAATCTCAAAATTCGTTTGTTTCCTCTTTTCAAAATTTCACTTCTTCTAAATTCTAATTATCATATATTTAAAAGTTGTAAACTAAACGAAAGCTAATAATTTAAAGAATATTACTAAATAATAATAGATATTTTGGTCATTTATGGAGTACCGAATCCCTTGAAAAATGTTTCATATTTGACAATTTTTAGTTCAGCTTTTGAAATATAGAGCAAGCTTTGCTGGTTCCTTAAATGTTTTATTTATGAGAATATAATAAATAAAACAGTCAAAAATTGAATTTTAAAGTTATAAACAAGTATGTCAGGTCATAGAAAATATTACTCCAATACTTCCAAAATTAGTGACACCTACCAGAAATTTGTCCTTTGAATGGAGGTGTCCCTTAATAAGAGGTAAATACACATATTCTTTTCAAAGGGACTAGGATCAACAGAATTCTCTCTTAAATAGAGGTGTCCCTTATTCAGAAATGTTCTTTAAAAGAGTTACTACTATATCTACATTTGCGTTTTCTCAAAATATGATTCCTTGAGATTGAGGAGCTCTTTCCTCAAACTCTAATTTACACAGTCATGATATTTTGCACATCATGAAATGAGGTTATTTCCTATATCATTTAATTGTTTTTTATAAATGCTTATAAATTTTAGAATGGCTCGGTATTTGTATAAAAAGTATTGAAAATTTGAGTCATTGTTAAAACTTTTTTTTTAGTTCTCTTTAAATTCTATTTCTTTAAATTATAAATATCATCAGTTATATTTTGCTACAATGTTGTGTGTTCATAAGAGTTCTGCAAATTTTTGAAGTTGCAAATGTGATGGATTTTATACGAGGTGTTATTATATGTAAGTAAATGATTTACAAATGTATACAGCTTTGAATATATCAATTCTACATTAATAATTACTCATGTATATTAATGTAGTTTTCTTAACAAGATATAGACAATAGACAAAATAGATATAGACAATAGACATTACATATAGACAAAAGTAAAATATGACTTCCATCTTTTTAATTTAAAAATGTGGAACTCTTGAACTTGGCAAAAGATGAGCTCATTTTTTTATGTTATTGGGTCTCATTTACATTAAAATCAAACGCTCTATACAGCTCTTCATAGGATGCGTAACAGATGCAACCTCTTCGATACATTTTCCCGTATTTATTCTAATCGGAAGCGCACGAATAGTATTCCAAAATTCCTGAAAGCCAATTCTATATGAATCCCTTTTGGTCATACTCTCCCTTTAAATTAATCTGCCGGAGGCTCCAGCTCGAGATCATATGTGATATCCTAACGCTCCCACCCGGACTGTCAAATAATGGGCTACTGGAAGATTGCTTCACCTTTCCCTGGGATTGATTGAATTTAAATTGACCTAAGACCTTGAGGTTAGACAAGGAATTAGTGTTAGCGGTAACCTAGTGGTTATGGTCGTAAACTGGGGATGGCATTGGTTCTGTCAAGTGGTGGGATTGATCCCTGTTGCTACTAAAGAAGCGCCGTGCAGCGAGGCCAGTGCATGTTAAACTGTCAATACTTCAAGTCTTCCTGATGTGGAAGTTTGTAAAGGGAGATACCAGCTTATATATATATAGATGTCATCCTCAGTACATGACCGAGAGTCAAAATTACTATTTTTAATTTTCTTTTCTTCTCTTTGTATGAAATGAAACCAAGTACCATAACACTGACTCTAGAATGGGAAAAAACAAACTAAATTCAAAATTAAAAAAGTATAAATATATCAGGCATCTTCTACGTCTTTAATTAAAACGATATTTCTACAAGTCTTCAACTAAAACGATATGAGCACGATATTTCTGATTTAAGTTAAATATCATTTTATCGTTTTAAATGGCACCTGAAATTATTTTGACGATTTATTATGTATTAACAGCGACTTTGCTATACATTTAATATTTGACTCAAAAATCAGTGATTCTACCAACGTTTAATTTCACAAGCAATAATAAAGGAAATGTTTCAAATACTTAAGAAAGACAGCAGTAGCCTGGTGGTCATGGTCACAAGCTCATGGCAAGTGTTACTTAAGTCGAGTCGTGAGTTGGAGTTCTGATGCCATTAAAGACCCATATTGAGGCGGGGCTGATGCATGTTCAGTTTGTCGAGGCCCAAAGTCCTCCTTCGTTGGGGTGGAAGTTAGGAGAGGAAGGTGCCAGCTCAGGTGTCGTCCTCGTCACTTGATCGATGATGAAAATTAGGGGTTCCTCGCCAATAACTCTTGCATTACTTCTCCGTGCAAGGTGAAAAAAATAATTAATCAATCAATCACGAAATGATGGCGAGGAAACAAGTGGTTGCCTATCATGGCTCGGTAACGAGTCATAAAACTCCGACCTACTCCAAATTCGAAATTTCTTAATAATTGTATAAAATGCATAATAGTCCTAGTGTTGTTTCTAGTGTGACGTTAATAAAACCTATTCAATCAAATAATTTAGAAGTCAATTCGAATTAAGTGAATCCTGAAGAAAAAGATAAATTTAGTAATTTCTGAATCGTATTATTTTACCGAAACTTATTATCTCGGTTTTGAGAGGTTACTTTTGATTCGGCAGCCCTTTGTTTTTAAATCAAAATTTTATTGCCGCTTCAAGAATTTATCATTGTCTTGATACTTGGATTCATATTTATGCAAAGGAAACCAACAATCAAAGCAACGAGTTGATTAGGGTGAATCTACTCCATAGAAGATAAAGGTCTCAACGGCCCAAAAAAGTTATATTAACGATTTCTTGAGAAACGAACGGGGTCAAACTCATGGACTTCTTAGGAAAAGGGGAAAAAAGGGCCATTGTACAATATTACGTTGAGTTACACCATTCTCATTCCTGATACGGTTACTTTGGGTTGCTTGGTTTCATTAATGTCGCATTAGAAGCAACACTAGGGCTGTTGGTGATGGACCTCGTAATTTTGAGCCTCCTTCGAGGACGACACCTGAGCTAGAACTCTATGTCTAAACTTCTTGATCATGCCAAAGAAAGGACTTTGAGCCTCGTCAATTTAACGGGCAACATCCAGAAGCTATACGGTTGATCTATAAGGCCATCAAATCTCGAACCCCGACTCGAAGAAAACTTCTGGCTACGAGTCCGCTACCATGGCCATTAGGCTACTGAAGCTACACGGTTACTTTGGGAGCCAACCTCGTTTAATTAATGAATGGTAATAAAATGGTACACGGATGGAGTTTGTTGAGATAGATGACGTTGCTATGGCTAGATGGTATTAAGATTGTGGGCTGTTAATTGTTACACGCCACCCAAACACTGATTCATAGGTTAGTTTTGATTGCGACTTTTTTAAATCGTCGTTATTATTTTACAACGAGTTGTCAAAGTCGAAAAGAACAGAATTCTTCATTACACACCGGAAATCGAGAAATAATGAAGGGATCGCAGAACAATACTGTAGTGAATTATTCCATTCCTAACACGAGTACTTTTTAAACCTTCTTCTTATATAAATATGAAATATTCATTTTGTCAAAATTTTAATACACCTGCGTTCCTGTTTACTTAACTGCAATAGTTCGAAGAAAACATTTTACGCCACGATATTTTAATTCCTTGAATAATTCTCATACATTTTGACAGTTCTTTGTGTCAGAGAGCAACAATGGATCGTCTACGACGAGTGCAGTCTCCGGAAAAGTCAAAACTCTGACGGGAAAGAAAATCACCCTCAGATAACCGGGACAGGATAAGCCAATAAAAGTGGACCATTGGTCAAAGGAAATGGTCTGGCAGATGAAGTGGACGAGAATAGGAAGTGCATATATCCAGGAAATTATCCGGTTCCATTTTCCAGAAGGGCCATATCGATATTCACTTGTAATCGATTGGACCGTTTCGTTTTGAGCGGGATTTTTATGGTTGTTCGAGGGAAGCTGGGTCCTATCTGCTGTTCGGGAGAGAGCCCATTTCTCTTATCCCTTTGCGTGAGTTCAGGAGGAGAGATTTGAAACGGAAAGTTTCGATGTCGTCGGAAGTTAAATCGTTGTAGCAAATCAAGTGGAATAAAATACCTTGTTTCCTGTCTTTTACATACATTTTTGGTTTCAAAAGCCTCGTGACTTTTGGATGACTTGCAATCAATGTAATCAACTTTATGGGTTTTAACTACTGTCGTCATAATAATATCATATCTCTATGAGATTAAAAATCTCTCTAAGGAATAATTATGGTTGAAAATAGTGTGAAAATGTTTTTGAACACTCTTGTTTAGTTAATAAAAAATACTCTCATGTATTATAATGGTAAAATGTCTTGGATTGAATGAAGTTCATCTAATAATCTTTCTTTAACATCAACGGTGTTTTTTTAAGATATATGGCTTCTATAACTTTCTTGATATGATACATTAAATATTTTTTAAATTCCGCTATGTCTCAAGCATTAATATCTGGTAAAATATACGGAATCTAACAGTTAGATTCACGTGAATATAAAATTGTGTGTAAATACACCTAAAAATGTAAATTTGTTTTGATATTAAATAATAGTACGCATGAAAGCCGCATAATCTAATTTTATTTCTTCAGGCAAAAAGTGTGACATATTTCCTTCCTTATTTAGATCAACAATCATCTTAAGGTCTCATCAAACAGTTACTGAGTTCAAAACTCCAATTGAAGATACTTAAGAGCCGAACAAAGCAGTTTATCATCTATATAAGAATATGCAAGGTCACTCTTTCTTTCGAATCCTTCTTATCTCATTTAATCCTAGTTTATATTCTAATAATTATCTTTTAGCTTACCAAATCAATCATTAACCAATTCAGGATCTTTTGCGTTATAGCAGATTCTACTCCTAATATTCTGATCCTGGATCACTATACACGACTATCAATAAATGATTAAATACGGTAATTCACTTTCAAATGTGATGTCTATTAGCTTGTTATTATATCCTATCTCCCTTCTTCTTTCTTTTAAATGTATTTTGCTTATTTATCACTACCAATAATTCAATTTATCACACTTCTTATCTTCATATAATGTACCTAATTACTTTTCATTTGGTTAATAAGGATCTGTAATTGTATGCAATTCAACTTACAAAAGTCCCCGAGTTTAATGAAGAGAAAATACCGAGTAGGACAATATCACAAAATGACCACACCATAAAACGTTTTCCTCGAATCTGACTACATTAAAATAAAATGCCTTGTATCCATTAATTATCTTCGCAACTTCAGATTTAAATAACTTTAAAACTGTAATAGATGCAAACAAATGACTTTCAATATTTGACAAAATAACTCATAACATTTTGTTTCCTCACTCCTACACGTTAATGTGTACGTCTTTAGTGTTAGGGAAAATGTTTTGTCGGTATTTAACTTTTCTCCATGTAAGCTTCAGTAACTTCAATGACATGCTCAAATGCATTGAGAATGTGATATTTTGTCTTATAAATCTGTTTGTTAGTATATATATAAGTTTGGTACACACCTTATTCATTACAAAACTCCATAGGAATAAGTGTAATTGTGTAAGGTAATGTGATCGTTGTGGCATGACCGTAATGGACCATCTCATTATATGCATCTATCTGGAAACATTTTATCCAAAAAGTGATGGACATTTAGGGAAAATTCCATCCTACTGGAATATGACAGCAGTTTGTAAGCGTTTCAGTTGTGACACAGCAGACTCTTGTCCAGATAAATATCATTGCTGATTGTAGGCTCGAAGGAAAGGGAGGGACCAATATCTGATTGGTTCCAAAAGGTATTAGTTATTCCGTAGATAATATCGGAATTGGATCCAATATTGAAGTTTGTTCCTGAATCGGATCCCATTTAGTAGTTATTCAAAAAGGTAGAATTTTTCTGATGATCTTTGGTTGAAGACGCGAGAAGTTTTCCTCTCCGCATTCATATTAGAATAACAGTTTTATGATCCTCAAAATATATTCGAATAAAACCAAACTGTATTTCTTGAATGACTATCGCATGACTGAACTCCTTTTGAGTTTTGATGGCTTAAATATGGCCGCAGTAGCCTAATGGTCGCAAACACGTGGCAGGTATTGTTTACGTTGCGTCGTGGGTTCGAGTCCTGAGATCACTAAGATGCCTTAGAATAGTGAGGCTTATGCCCCTTAAACCTGTCAATATTCCCTCCCAGTGACGTGCGTGGAAGTTTGTAAAAGGATGTGCTAGCTGAAGTGTCGGCTCTTACTTCACCAATGCTCAAAATTAAGAGGACAGTCACCCATAATCCTCACGTTGCTTATAAAAGTGTGAAGTTGATAAATAATCAATCATTCAAATAAATAGAAGCGAAGCAAATACATTACAAGATAATTAGAAATAGCAAATTAGAGAGATAATTAGCGATTGATCACGTAAAAATTTGCACACGTCAAAAATTCATGGAAAAAAATGCGTTCTTATCCACATCTTACAATTTCAGCATCCAATCTAGTCATAGTGTTTCGTTTGTTGAACCACGAAATTTTTTACCTCAAGCAAACCAGGCAATGAAAGGACACATTATTATTAATTTTACGAACACGATTTTATTTTTATTTGGAATGAGTTGAACGTAAATAAGAAAACAAGCCGAGTTCATATTTCCTTGACTCCACTTTCCCTTAATCCTCTGTCTGTTTGATGACATGTTAATAAGGTGAAACAAATGAAAAAAGTATTTGAGAAAGATCAGAATACGAATAATATTAAAAATATTAAACATGAGAAACAATGCGAAACTTGAGAATGAGTGCGAATTCTTCGCACCAGGTACTGCAGGCTATATCAAAGATCATGTAACCTTGAGTAGTTCTTTTCCTATTGCTGTGGATATCCAAAAACACCGTAATTCATGTATGAACCTTAAGCGATTTGAGAAAATAGATAACATATAATTCAAGAGCATCAAAAGCCTTAAGAGAATAAAGAAGGCATTATATTTCTTTGAAATTCTTGAGGGGTTTCAGTCCCTTAACAATAAACATTTTCAAATTCTCAATATATATATATATATATATATATATATATATATGTGTGTGTGTGTGTGTGAGAGAGAGAGAGAGAGAGAGAGAGTGTTAAATCCCCATCACGTTTTGAGCATTTTGATGCAAAAAGTGTTTCAGTACTATTGGAATTTCCAGAATTATTGAGAACAAGCTAAACTTTGTTTAACTAATTCTTAACTATTTTACAACTTTATTTTCTTTTTTCTAAAAATAAAAATCTTAGCTACGCGCAACATTTTTCTGAAAAAAATTATTATATTAATTTAAAATTTCACGCATATGTTCAAAACGAATTTCTTTATAAATTATACATCAGTTTTTATACAGATTATACGCAGAAATATTTTTACATCAATTTTATTTGGAGTGTTTCATAACATTTAAAAATTTTCTAAATAATTGTATTAAGAAACTATTTTCCACTAAATTTTTAAAAGCATATGTACTAGTATAATTTTAATGTTAACATCCTTCTTCTAAATAACATTACTTTTACAAATTTTTGGTAAATGGTATACTTCAGAATCCTGTGCGCAGTGAAATATTGATATTCTAAATTTTGAAAAAGAAGTTCAAATAGTATCCCTTTTTATCTTTGGAGATTTCATAACAATTTCATGAAAATATGAGAATTTATGTAAGTATATATGAATATTAACTGGTAAAAGTGTCAAGTTTCTGCATCGTATCATTGATAAGTTATATTGGACAGAAAAATAATTGCTTTTTGCATAAGCGGATAAGTGTTAAGATAAAATCCTAAGGCCCATTCACCTACCTAAAAAAGGTTCATTTAAATGATTAAAATGATAATTGACGTTCTGGGACAACACGCAAACAATGATAACACTCTCCTCAGAAAAGGATATTTGATAAATCACGCTCGGCGCATTCATATAGCTTCTTAATTTATAAGCAAATGAAAAGAAACAGTCCACCTAGATATGAAACAAAATAAATCCCGGACGAAATCGCACACTTTTATGTACTCACACTACTACAAAAATAATAGCATTCCTCAGACCCAAGAGTGTTTGATTGGCTTATTTAAATTCATATATGGCGTCCAGAAAATCAGCAGACATTTTCTCCCTTAAAACCAACCAAGAAATAAGCCAACATATTGAATTTTTTTATTAAATATTATTTATCGTACGGTGAAAATTTTCTTATAGGAAAAAAATATTTAAATTTCATCGAAACATCTTTTGCAACACGCAAAAGCAAATAAAGAGCCTCCGATTATTAAGGTTTCCACATTTAAAGAAACTTTGATGATATCAGCAGAAATACTTTACTTTCGATAAGTATTATTGTTTCTAGATCTAAATTGTTCAAAGAGTGATAAATAATCGTGTTAAAACTTGTTCAAAATTGAATCAGGCGATGACAAAAGTACAAAAAGGGATCGTTTACGAATGATAGCACGATTAAATATTTTGCACTCAAATTAATATTAATATATCGATATATTTTAATGCAGAATAAATACTTACAAATATTACCCAAAAGATACTATATATATAGCTCTCTCGACGTGTGCGTTAAATCTCTTGAAATAGATCATTTACAAAACGCTTACAATGTAATTAAATATTTACAAAGCATTATTTCTTGATTTTGTAGATGCAAAGAGCAATTAGAGTATGGATATGCTCGTAATTACTTATTTGATTATAAGTTTTCGATAGAAGAGTCTTCATTATTCAATAGATATTATTTAATTTTAATGGATGAAACGCCATCTATTGTCAGATACTGAAGATATAAATTGTCATAAATAATCACGCTAAGCACTTGTTTAAAGTTGTATCAGCTGATAGCAAATTTACAAAAAAAGATCGAGTACGAATTGTAGCACGATTAAATGTTTTGCATTTGAATTGTAATAATTAATCAGTTTATAAATCAGATTATTTACAAGTATTTTTAATGAAGATAATATTTTTTCTTATATTTGTCGTTGTATATTAAGCCACGTGCGAGTCGGAATTGTTTACATACGCAACATATATCCCCATATTCAACATATTAGAATTTGTTTGGTTTTATTAGCGTCGCACTAGAAGCAACTTGGGCTATTGGCGACAGACCTCGTAATTTTGAGCCTCGGTCAAATGACGAGGAAGACACCTGATATGGCACCTCCCTCTCGTAACTTCCACGCCACACCTTTGGGAGTACTTTGAGCTACGACAGATTTAACGTGCACCATACACGCTACTTGGTGGGTCTTCAGGGGCATCAGGGCTCGAACCCACTATTCGGTGGACACAACGCCGTCTCGAATAGGCGACCATGACCTCTGAGCTACAGCAGCCGCTAATTCCTTGTCCAACCTCAAGGTCTTAGGTCAATTTAAATTCAATCAATCCCAGGGCAAGGTGAAGCAATCTTCCAGTAACCCATTACCTGACACTCCGGTTGGGAGGTTGGAATATCACACATTATTTCGAGTTGGAGCCTTCGGCAGATTAATTTAGAGAGGAAGCGGGATCAAGTAGGGCCTCAGGGAGAATTGGCTCGCGGGAATTTCGGAATACTATTCGTGCGCTTCCAATTCGAATAAATACACGATAATGTCTCGAAGAGACTGCATCTGTTACGCATCCCATGACGTGTGGGTGGAGCATGGGATTTTGTTCTCTGTGTGGTTTTTTAGAGATTTTCTAATACCTTCCAGAATATTTTTTACGTTTCCAGTACAGTGTTCTGAAACATTCGAGTAGGATATATAAAGTCAGAGAGTATTTCAGTCTGAGAGTTCTCAGCAAGTGCAGTTGTTCTATCTGTTAATCTCCATCTCAATCTGTTAATAAACTACGTTATTCGATTGTCTACAGTATCTTCAATTTAATATACTCCTACATCTAAGTGACCATATAATTAACGTCAGTAAATGTGTATATACAAGTGTTATGGAAATAAAAATACACTAACACATTTCTTGGAATAATATTTTTCGAGCTCTTACGTTTCGTTAGAGGTATTGTATCATTGTACGAAAGGTGTGGAATTTTTTGGTAACATTCGGATATTACTAGGTATGTTATTATTGGTTCATATTTATGAAGTTTTGCAGGAATTTTAATTTTCGAATAGTAACCTCAATGATTTGGTTTAAATGGGACTAAAACCGATCCGTGTTATCTGAAGAATGGAAACAAATAAAATAAAACACACTAATAGAAAATCATCGTTATAATTAACAAATGCAATATGAATTATATTTACAGAAAATAAAGAAGACGACTGTTCTGGGAATGAGTAAGTTACTTTATTACATTTTCTTTTTAGAGGATGTAGAGCTGTTTTTCAATTGACAATGGTAATAAAAGAGGAAACTAAAGTTCTCTTAACTTTCCACTGAATTTTTGTAACGGCCACCTCCCACTTTCCTCGTATACGATCACAGTTGTTAGAAGATTTCAGAAAAGAAAACAATTCTTCATAATATCTGGAATGAAACTAATATTTTTTATTATGATAATGAGCGCCTCTCTTCTCAAAATTAAAAGCAAAAAAAAAAAAAAATCTCCTTACAGATCTATGCAGAATGTCTAGAACTTCGAGTTACAAGATCCGATTGATCGAGATTTTACTGTTATAAACATTTAAATGATTTAGAAAAAAATACGAATTATATTTAAGTTTTAGAATCAAAAGAATTTGAATTTGGCTTTATTAATTTCATTTTATCATGCACAAAAAAATTTTCTGTTAAGTTATCGTAAAAGGAATAGAATTATTCAAAATGAATATTTATTAGCGTAAATTAAGTGCACTTCTTAGACCCAGGCTTCGCCGAAGCAATTATCCATCAAAAACAAAATACGTCCTTCACATTCCTAATTTTTTTTTATTTTCACAAGAAACGCATTCTGAAGAACAAAAACGTTGCCAGTGTTAATATCAAAATGAAAAAATAAAACTAATAATTCCGTCTAAAAAATCAATTAATAAATTATTTTTTTAAAGTAAGAACAAACGATGGATTAATATGAAAGTAGTCAACATTATTCTGTTCAGATATTAAAATTAAAGCAGATGATTAAATATTCAATTAACTGTATCTTAGCAATATAAATATACCTTATCAAATTAAATGTAACTATTATATATAATCATAATGTATTATTAAGTCAATCTTTTGAGCCTAGCATCATGCATATTTTACTTCATACCCATGCAGATTTGTTGACGCCATTTTCTCAAAACAACATGTTAGCATATGTTAAAAAAATCTAACATTGAAATGCATTTTCAGCATAATTAATGACTCATAACTATACATTTGAGGTGAATCCAATAATTAATTAGAAAGTTGAGTACAAAAGTAGGAGATTTCCCTTATTAGTCTTCCCCTTTCTCCACCATAGTCAGAACTTCCTAGGAGCACAAAATCGTTAAAAGTGTTCTCTAAAATTTACAAGATCCAATGATCCACCTAATGCGTGTTTATTAAGAGTGCTTTCCCACCCCAGTTGAGAGGGTGAAATATGCAGCATTTCTTCCTCCCAGAAACCACAGCTCACATAAAATCTTCCTTCAGACTTCCGGACTCTCTCCAAATCTGAACTGCAAACACAGGTGGGGCAGCCCTCCTCCTTCGGTTGGATTGAATTCAATCGATCTGGAGGAAAGGTGAGGCAATGTTCCGGAAACCATTACCGGACAGTCCGGATGGGAGACTTCGAACGTTACGCATGATCCCGTACTGCATCCTGCGGCAGATATATTCGGAGGGTGTGAGCGGATTAAAAGGGATGCGAGGAACATTGTTACGTCATTGTTCTCGAATAACGCTCGCGCACTTTCGATTCGAGTAAACATGCGATAATGCATCGAAAGCTCTGCGTCTAATACGCCAGTGGTAATGGATAGGAAGGAGAAAGTAACACTTTGAAAGAGGCGTTCAGTTTAAATAACACTGAACTAAGGAAAACACCAGGCGTTATAATTACATATGGTCAGAGCTATCCTGTAGGAGGCTAATTTAAAAAGTACCCAAGTTAAGAATTGGAAGTAGGAGTATGAAATTTAATGTAGAGATATGAAGTGTTTTCCCTTTCACCTGTCCTCATGGACATTTCTTGCAAACTACTTGATTGATACAACTCCATTTCCAAATATGCGAAGCAAAGTTTATATTCGAATTGACGTGTGGAGAGAAGTGGAAGAAGAGGGAGACGCGAAAAAATAGGAGATGAGAATAATATGAAGGTTAAGGTAAAACGAAGAATATTAGTGCGATGTGCCAGGAAGTGTTTTGGTGTTCATGATAGTTTTGGTGAGAATAGAACTCAACACTGTCGGAGCAATTGCAGGAGGTACTCACACCTTATTCTGATAAGAGAATTATTTAATGATTGATGAACTTATTAGTGCTTGTCGAGAAGAAAAGTAAACTACTCGAGAACATCCTCTTAAATAGATGCGAAGTACATAAATATATTTTGGATATAAATGTCATTTTAAATTAACTGATCTATTTTAACTTAAGTTGAAATTTTAATGGTATGATAAGCTTTAAGATGAGAAACGAAACTGGTTATAAGATACCGTTACTGTAGTATTGTCCATTGTTTAGATTTTTTCTTGATTTCCGGTGTATAATGATGAATCCAGGTCTCATCATTAACAGTGACAATTCGATGCAAAATGACGCCGATGATTCGTTGCGACAAAATCAAAACTAACCTACGAATCTATTTGTTTTGGTGACGTTTAAAAATTGGCAGGGCACAATGTGGGACGCGTTGGCTTCCATTATAAAGGATTTGAGTCATCGAAACTCATTGAAAGTTCACTTAAGCTAGAGTCTGTAAGAAAATCAAACTTATTTATCTGACTCTATTTGAACGAGCTCAAAACAATCGAATTATAAACTTGAAGCGGATAATACCTCCCGTCCTCAACCAAAATTTTTCTGAAGATTCTACTTATCCCAAGATCTAAAAAAGGGCTTCTGAGTCACGAACAGATATACTAGATCCAAAAACAATCTCAATTATCAGACAACTGATTAAGCTTCTAGTTCAAATGTAATATGTACAAAATACTTACAAGTCCTCTCTGTACAAAATCATGTCCAATATCAGTAACTGATTTATTTACAATTCCACTACACTTCAAGATACAGCTACTTATTTCCGTCAGTTAATGTTTATTCACAAATGAAGGTTCTGAAATAAAATAACATAGAGGCCAAAGAGGTTAATTGAAGAGGAAACAAATGAGAAGCCGTTACAAATATTAATATTAACTTGCTTTAGCAGCACCGTTTATTGTTAAGCACTGGTACTTTTGAACAACTTTCATGCGCCATTTTACACTTGAAGAAGTAAAGTTAAATTTCGCATTACGTTATGGAACACGCCTTATGAGGTATATTAAAAATTTATTTGTTTGAACTAAAATCATTCACGGACTCATTGATTATTATCGTGGTAATTTGAAGCAAATCGATGGCTACTAGCGGATGACCTCGTAATTTTATGCCTCAGTCAAGTGATGACCACGACGCCTGACTTGGTGTTTCCCTCTCTTCTTTCCATCAACGATAGGATTTAAAACATCGGCAGATTTAACGTGAATCAGGCATATTACACGAACGGTCTTTAGTGGCATCTGGACTCGAACCCTTTGTCTTTACAAACACAATATCATTCGTGAGCTAGTGAACATGATCACTAGTGTACTGCGCTCACAAGCATATGCATGGAGGTGTTTCAACATTTCATAACTTCCTCACCGGATTATGGGGAATCGTAACACTGGAGAAGGAATATGAGCCTGACTATCTTCCAACTGTACACTGAACACTACCTCGTGTTAATAGTTCGTTAATGCTTGGAATACGCATGATTAAACTAAACCATTCCTTTCACAGTCCAATGCCAGTGTTTAAAATCTCATGGAGAATATTTTGATGTTTAACTAAGACACGGGTTCTCTCTCTCTCAGGATTTAGCACTGAAGGACTAAAATTAATCTCTAAAAAACATGAAATACGTTTGGTAAGCTACCAACTGAATTAACTACGCGGAACTTTGTAATTTAAGAAAAGTTATATTTAACTATATGATTAGAATTTTTTGTTCAGTAAATTCTTCTATACTAAAAATAATTATTATTAGAAATTTTTACAATTTCCATTAATGGAAATTATTCCATTATAATTATTATTAACAAGTATGTAAAAATGGTTAACATAATATAAAACTTATTACAAAAATAAAAATACAGAAAAAATTTACATGCAATTTTAGTACAAAAAGAAGAAACAATATGAGATAACTAATCATAATTGGAAACAAGAAAAAATTTAAGAAATAATAAACCACATTAAAGTAAAGCAATTGAATTCTGCTCCTGGTTTAAGGAAGTATTTTCTACTTAAACAAGTTTTAACGATAAAATCTTCGGAGTAAGTGAAATAACTCGTTGAAGGATAGAAGTAACCTAAAAATACGAGCCAAAAAGATCGATCATTAAAAAATATCAGAACAATTCCTAATTTTTAAACATAAATTTTAAAAAAAAGATTAATCATCCTAAAAAATCTCTAAGGCGAATAAAGATAATTAAATCTGAAAAACAAATTAAGAAAAACAGAAAAGGAAATAAGGCATTAATCAACCTTAATGTGGCCATTTACGTTCGTAACTAAATATTTGCTGCTAATAGCTACATCTTTAATCTAAAAGCAAGTACCAACCTTTATGTTAGAAATTAAGAATTAAAAAAGCAAAACATCCATTATGAGCAACAGCTAGAAAAAAAAATTAAACTCAGATTACTTAAAAAAAAACAAAAAGTTAAATAAATTAGTAAATAAAATTAAAATAAGAAATACTTAACATTTTAATGCTATAAATGAAAAATTATAATATTTTATAATTTTTAAGTATATTTTATCTTTTAATTTTTACATTTTAAATAACTTTTAGAAAGTTATGTGGGAAAGCACATTGAACATATATGAAATAATTCATTTAAATATTTTTGAAAATTTAAAGGTGTATTAACTATTTTAATACTGATATAATGATATAAAATATACCTAAAGTATTTAATCTAAAGTTGCCAACAAATAACTGTTCTTTGTTGACAGAAAAATATAAATACCTTTTTTTTTTGCTAAATATTTTTGTATACATTCTTCCATCCACTGAATGTTCAGTCAATTCTTAAATAATATATCTCAAGAGAAATTTTACTAATTTCTATCATATTTAAATAAGAAAGTTAAAATATGTTCTAACACCACACACACACACACACACACATATATATATATATATATATATATGTATATATATATATATATATATTATATATATATTATGTGTAATAATTTGATATAGGAAACCATGGTTAAAAGGTGGGCACCTTTTCTCAGGATTAATGATATACTATTTTCTCTTTATGTGCAATCTTTTACACAAAAAAAATTAAGAATTTTCAAAATGTTTCAGAACTTAATGCAGAAAATAGCTAAATCAGTTGATTCAAATTATATTTATACTCACTTGGATCTATATAATAAATATAACTGTTATATCTGAAAGTAACTATCGAAAAATACTATTGCTTAAAAAAAAAAAGTCAAATTATATAAAATGTATTATACACGAAAATTTTATTCAGTACATAGATTCGTTTGTTTAACAGGAAATAATAAAACTGGTCAAAACATCATTATTTCAGCCTTTGTGAATCCTTTTAAACATTTCAATGTTAGCATAGATTTTAAACGTTGGTCTTTTTCCGTTATTATATTGTTATGAAAGAACTACGGGATGACTTTTTTCTACTTTGGATAAAACAATAGCGACTCATAGCATGCAAGATATAATGAGACAGCAAAATGTTCTTAAAGAAGAAATATATAATATGGAACTTTCGTGATCATCTCTAAAATTTAAGGAAATTAGTTGTTCCGAAAACAAATTTA
>BMAW01039991.1:216378-226899 GCA_019974015.1 Nephila pilipes
TATATATATATGTATTAGCATTTTGCCATTTGTATTATATATTGGCATTTTTTCGTTCTTAAAATTATTAAAATAATAATACATATTAATAGAAATGTTTCTAATTATTTGAAAATTGGAATCATATTGCAGCATAATTAAATTGAAATTGAAAACACTTCTAAACTTCAAATATATTTTATAATGAGAATAAAGTTTAAATGGAAGACGTTTTTATAGTAAGATTTAGAAATTTCAATTTTTTTGGTTTGGTTTGGTTTTATTAACATCGCACTAAAAGCAACACGATGGCTATTGGCGACGGACCTCGTAATTTTGAACCTAGGTCTAGTGACGAGGACGACACCTGAGTTGGTACGTCCTCTTCTAACTTCTACACCGCGCTAACTTAAGTATTTCAAATTAAATTGTAAGAGTACTGCTTTTGATTTTGACTTCAATTTTATGAAATTAACCAATATTCATAAGAGTGTGGGCCATTCGATTGTGTTTTTCAGTTTATTGTAAGTGCCTAGTGGCTATAATTCTTAAATATGTGACAGCTCTTACTTCAGCACAAATTTTTAGACATATAGTTTAAAACACTTAAATTGAGGAACACAATACTTTTTCAGTGATTAAAAATTTGTACATATATTAAGAGCGAATATTTGAATTGAAACATCGGCAACGGCATATTTTATTAATTAATCTATACATAGGCTTTTGACAAATGTGTACACTAGTACTTAATCTTCTAAGGAATAAAACATACAGGCACGTTAAGCGTAGAAGACGCAATTGAATTTTATTTTTAGATCAATGATAGTCAAATATATCCTTTAATATAATTTTTCTATGTGATTTTAAAAACAAATTTTACAAGTTTTCTGTCAACTTTTTCATCATTAAAATTACTATATTTGTCCATTAAAATAGGAACATTTTAAATATTATAAAGTATCTTATAAATATATGTTTTATTAGTAAGGAATTTAAATCCTATCAAGAGTACATTTTTCTATATACATTTTACAGTATAACTTTGTTGAAATATACTTTTCAAACTAATATAATGCTACAGCATAATTAGTTCTTTACCGTAATATAGAAAAGCATTTTCAAAACATACAAATTCTAGAACTGTTATTTTGCTAAAGATTAGTTTTTACGCTTATCAGTAATTTTTCATCTTATATTATTTATCACTATTGGTAGGGAAAAAAAAAAGAAACCTTTCATTTTTTGAAATTTTGTCTCAAATTTATAACTAATGCTTAAAATAAATAAAACGATAAACAAACGTATTTCGTTAAAACATCTACATTCGACTTTTTTTGTATTTTCAAAATAGTTTTTCCTTTCATATAAATCCCGTCTTACGAACAATAAAGATACAGGCTAATGCAAAACTACCATCCCACAAGATGGATATGGAACAGAAAGATGCCGGACCACCGACTGAACTGGACCAAGGTGGCGAGAGTGCAAGAAAAAAGAAGTCCCCCTCCGCGAGCAGGCGCACTGCCAGACCCAATTAGGAGTCCGGGTTTGGGTTGCCGGATCGATGGGCATCCGGCCGCGGAGTTCTCCGTCAGTCGTCTACCTGCCGAGTCATGACGAGCAGCAAGAGGGTGCCGGACTGGTGGGCGTTCGTTCTCGTGGCCCTTTTCGCGTCCGGCTGCTACCTCAACTCCTTACGCGGGGAGTTCGTGCACGACGACCTCGTGGCCGTCGTGGCCAACCCGGACGTCGTGGGACGCAATCCCGTGGCCGCCCTTCTCGACAACGACTTCTGGGGTCGTCCCATGGCCCATCCGGCGAGTCACAAGTCCTACCGCCCGCTCACTGTGCTCACATTCAGGTAAGTTCTCATGTCTCGGCGCGGGACCCTTAATGGAGGGCGGGAGCTCTTATAATCACGAAGGGAACTTTCTCAGCTACATAGAATAAATTCAACATATAAAAACGTAACTCTGTGCGACGTATCTTAGATCCATATGCTTTGGCTTCAAAGTTATAAGCTATACGAAATAACATTATGTTCAGACTCATATATTGTACATAGCTTAAATTAATTTCAAATCTTTAAATATTACATGAGAAATGTATTCTACGTAAATAACTTAAAATTAGTTTTCGCTGATGTTAATTATGATTACGTCAGTTAGAAATAGGACAGGAGATAATATATTTTTTAATAATATGCCCACCTATAAGACGAATATTTATTGATTTTATAAAGGGAAAATAATTTTACATTTCAGTATTAATTATTTCTGTTTTAACTTTTAATGATAAATTTAACTCTTAACTGTTATTCCCTTTTAGATTCAGATACAAATGAGTCATAATAATAAAGAAATTAGGAAATGTAATAAATTTTAATACTTGAAATAGTAAAAAAAAACTTATTGTATTATTACTTCACAGGCATATAGTTTTTCTAACAGAATTAGGATTAAATGACGAAAAAAGTAAAATGTGTGATAACCTAGACAAAGATAAAGAATTATTATTTTGACGTACCTTATTTTCTAAATACTGTTCGATTCATTCTGAGTATGTTTTAGGTGTTCAATTTTAAGATATAATGTAATGCGTTGATGTGATATACGAAGACACTGAATGGAGAAAGTTTATCGCATGGCGAGATGCAGTAGTCTCTGTATTTCGTATTTTCTTTAACATACTTTTAGAAAACGTTTTTTTAGAGCAAACGTATTTTTTTTTCCATTCGATTTGATAAAATATATTATTCAATTGATTTTATATTTAAGTACTTATACAGTTATTTTTATTATAATACTCAAAAAGAAGTATAAAATAATTTTGAATAAAATATAACTCTCTATCTTCGTAAGAATTTTTGACATCATATCATTATAATTTTCTACTAATTTCCGAATCAACTTATGGAATGAGGATATAAAAGACTAACTTTATTTCATGTTTCTAAATTTCTCATTTTTAAATTGTAGAAGTGGTTAACTTGATGATCAAGAACAAATATAAACACTGGTATTTGTTGAGCTAGAATGCTAATATATTCTGATTTTCAAAAACTTCCGTTAAAATATAAACACGCATAATATGATAAATATTTTTATATCTATGTAAATATATTCATATTATATATTATCTGTGCATATATATACATTTGTTAATATTGTAAGCTATGATTTTAAAGATTTTGATTTATTTTTAAAAATATATTGTAAATGGTAAAAATATTGTGAAATTTGTTAAAATATCATGCTCCTGTGGAATTTAAAATTTTTATAAATCTTCTCAAAATGTAAAATTTTAGACGTCCCATATCAGGCTTTTATCGAATTAGTATAAAAAGAATTATACCAAGTTGTATTAAAGTATCAAATATAAAGTTTATAAGTTATGAAGTTTACAAAATTCCAGTTTTGTAGATGGCACATTAAATGTTAACATATAATTTATTCGGTATATATATAGTATCAGCTAACTTCAAATTTTAATAATTTATTTTCGAATTTAGTTGTAGCGTAGAAGTAAAAATAGTTTGAATATTTGCATTGTACTTAGAAAAACATGTTCCAACTTCAGTATATTAGAAGAAATTTCAGTTTTTAAGATAGTTCAAAGAGGTTTTAATGTTCATTAGAATACAAATTCAAATATCTTTCTCTCTCAACACCAGTTAATTTATTTCATCCCTAAAATGAAATAAATGAAATGAATAAAAGGAATTTTTGAAACATTTTTTTAGAAAAAAAAATCTTTATTCTAGTAAGCATAAATTACGTGTTATAGTACTGTAACACTATTTTTTAATTCGTGTTGTAGAGTAAAAATCAGGAAAACAAGTAATAAAACTATTTTCTCAGTTCAGATCCAGCAAAATTTGAAAATATTCTTAAAAATGTAGGTTTCTTCAGAGTTTTATCAATATGATATCACCTCTTTTCTGTGTTTGCATTTATTCATCATTCAGTTTTATGCTATGTTCTCTTGAAAAAAAATGATATTTTTATCTCTCAAAAGTTCAAAAAATAATTATCATTTGAACAAACATTATTTTTTCTATGGGTTGTATCTATATTACAATAGTATGAAAAAATTATTGGAAATATTTGTTAAGTAAAAATTACATTAAATATTACTTTATAAGTATAATTTAAAGGAACAATTAGAAGCTCTTTTTTAAATTCATGAAATTCTTAATTTAAGTTATTTTGACATTTTATTTATTTTAGAAATTGAATCTTATTTATGAACGTTTCCTTGTGAGTAATTTAAAAATAGAATCTCTCGTTTTTAAAATTCCTATTTTAATGATTCTAAAGTATAATCTGTAAGATAATTAACAGCAATGAAAGGTGGATAAGCATGATAACGGAAATTGTTTTTCTCAAATATTTATAGATAAAATGTCTTTTTACATAATAACGCACTTAAGATTAAATATGCGCAAATGTCAATTTCGATATGAGAAATATTATTCAAAAAGTAATTTGTATAAAATTTTTTGGTTTAACATTGCAAAAGTTCGATATTGTTTAAGAATTGAAGTTAGGACTGGTAGCATTTTATTTAACTTGAACTAAAATAATTCTAGAATGTATTCTACACGTGTACTGTAAGTAAACATAGTTTTGAAACGCGATAAAGTGATGAGAAACGGAGCCTCACATCCCGAATTCCACTCTGTACCAAAGCAGAACCTTGGCGATCAATTAGATTTAATAATCAGTAGTAATTTTTTTAAAATTTCACAAGGTTGATCTTTGTTCTGATCAGAATTCATCAATCAGGAATTTCGTGATCACGATCACTGGGCATCCCAGCCTTCTCAGGGATAGGAAAAACGCTAAAACAATGCTTCAAGCGTCCTATGTCAAATTACTAAGGAATATGAAAATTGCCTAGGAAGATTCATAATTTTCAAAAACATTTTTTCCTCCTTACAGTTATAGATATAAATATTTAGGTGAAAGTTTTAAATGTAAAAAAGAATTTTAAGTATCTCTAATTTTGTGAATGTATAAAGATGTTCTCTAATAATGTGTAAATATAAATAGTGTATATATAAATAATGTTAATGTAATATTTGTGTAAATACAAATAATGTAAGGTTTCATAATATAATAATGAAAGGTAAGTATAAATAATGTAAGATTTTAAAATGTGCATTCTATTTATTGCATCATGTAAATAACATGCCAGGGAAGGACTATCATGAAAGTAAATGAGTCTTCAATCAAATTCTTTGCGGTGAATTATCCGAAAATCTAAATTACCATAATCCCACACAGGGAAATTCTCCAATATTATCCAGTCAACTTTGAAACATTATAGGATTAATTCTATTCAATAACATTCAATATTATAAGAATTATTATTTGCAAGTTGTGATGTTAAACATTTTGGTAAAGTTAGAGCCTTTGGTAACATTTTTTTTAAAATTTACATCAGATATACTGTAGTAATCGTCCTCATAATTCTGTATGGTAACGTCTACCCCTGACCTGCTGATCTCTTAATTTCAACCCCTCCACGCGAGGGAACTTTGAGGTGAACAACTAAAAACATTATTCCTCACAAATAGTTCTTTTAACTTACCAAGTTTCTTATATTTTCATGGTTCGATGGCCTAGCTAACGCATCGAATTACATTCCTAATTTTGAGACACAGTCAGATGTTATGATGACTGCAGCCGAATGGTCATGGTCGTGAGCTAGGAGTCGGTGTTGAATCGTGAGTTCGAGCCCTAATGCAACTAAAGAACTTCTATGTAATGGTCTGATGCACGTTAAATTTGTCGAGAATCTACATCATTCTATTGGGTGGTATAGTGTGGAAGTGTGGAGCGCACAGCTCTAGCTTAGGTGTTAAATTCGTCATTTGACTGAGCTTCAAAATTACACGGTCCGTTGCCAAAAGGGCCAGTGTTTCTTCTAGCGCGATGCTAATAAATAATCACGAAAATTAGTCAGAAGTTGATCTCCGAATTGGTATTTTATTTTTCATATTCATTCACTAGAAAACAGACGTAAATTGCATCAGAATCAGATTCACGACGAGTAAAAATATAATATCGATCATGGAGGCAATGCTAAATGAGGTATCCATTTTAATCTTTATAGTGATTTTTCATATTATACGTTATTAGAATCTGTTACTCATCGGTTATTAAACAGGTATTCTACCAGCAAAGGACAGCAAAATAGCACGATGGCCTTTGGAACAGTTAAGATTCGAACGCTAGACTAGGTGTAAATATCACCAGGGGTGGAGATCATGACCATGATCACAACACTTCTGTGACCCAGTGTTTGAACCATGATCACAGGACAACTTCAGTACAGTGTTGGCTAAATTTTCGGTGATTGTAGGATAGTTTCGAATTAATAAAAAGGTTTTAAATACATACAAAAAGAAAGGATACCGTTATCCATAAAATGTTTCACAGGAAGAGAAAAAATTCTCCTTTCGTTAATTCAAAAGAATTCAAATATATTTGAATCATAGTAAACATAGTGTTATATTTTTTTACACATATTTACTTTTGTTTTTACAATGGACAGGATTAAAATTGATAATCTTAGTATTACTGTGGTATCAAATGCTTGGTTTTCTCAGATATACTTTCATACGTGCTTAAATTGTTTCGAACTCATGGAGAAGATAGTACGTAACAAACTTATTCTTCATTGATAATACGCAGGATACCAGGGACAGAAGAGGCATCGAGCTACATGTTGTCGAGATCAACATATATCCAACAATCCTCGACTCTCGACACATCTACATGGAAGTGGTGGTGCGCTTGAATATAGAGCTAAAAATTTTATACTGCATGGGCTATGTGGACAAACTGTTAAGGAGTAGACTTCTTTAATTGCTACATGTAATTAAACTTGGCATACCAAAGAAAAGAGAAAAAACCCTTTTTTACTCGATGCGTGAATTGAAATTAAAAACTGGTGGCCATGATGGAAAAACAATCTAACAAAATATCCTAAAACTTTTTTTCTACTAAATTTTTGAAACACACACACACACACATATATATATATATATAAAATATGAGTGTGTGTAATTTCAATTGAGAGAGATATATATAGAAAAAATTAAACATATTCCCTTTTTTATTTTATTATTCAAATTTTCGTTCACAAAACCAAGCTTTCATTTATATAAGTATTTCCCGTTATAAACACGACAACTCGCACTCTTTATCCATTTAGAATTCATTTTTGTTGGAAAGTTGATTTGAAAAAGGAAAAAAAAAACATCCCTGGAAAATTCCCATTTCTGTTCCCTCCTGCAGTGCCATAGGAAAAATGCCATGCAAATTAAACGGGAATAAGGAACGCGAATTAGAAAATCCAGTTTGAGAACTACACCAGCATTTCGATCAGAAGAATTCAATTCGCAGAAATTTCCTCTTCGGCAAAATATGATTATGTAAATTATGTATCTAATATTTAAATGAAGTCCCTCGGAGATAAAAAAAAATAACTTTCTCGGAGAAGAATAGAGAAAGGAAGAAGGCACGTGAGCCGCGTAGAAAGAAGGAAAAGAGAGACAAACTGTGTAATGATTTCTGCTGGTTTATTTTCGTGTCTCAGAAATATTAAAACTTTCTTATTTATTCTTAGTGTGGTTTGTGTTTTCGTTGGAATTACGCATATTAGATCAAACTTTTATTTGATAATCCAGTATTACGATGAAATTTTTTCCTTTAGAAACCAATGTTTTCGAGTAACTTTTTTAAATTACAGTGACGGAAATTATGGTGGCATTATTCTTAAATTTATAATATGAAAAATTTGTTTTCTTGAAAATTTTATGAATGGAAAAAAATGTCTGTTATTTCTTAAATGTTGTCTTACTTATATGAATTGATTACGTGTTGGTTGACTATTTTTCATACAAATAAATTTTCAATGTTTTTTTTTTTTTTTCTGTGGAAATGCATTAAATTACTCTAAGTTTAAGGAAAACTAAAATTCTGTGTTTCATTGTTTTTATAGTGATTGTTAAGGTATCTACTGTTGCGTAGTTTTTAATTTCTGTGAATTATTTTTCTATATTATTTTCTATATTATCGATTCACAATGAAAACATCACAAAGCAGTTTGACAATGTTCACATTTTCTTGTGTGTGACAGATACAAAATTTCTAATGCTTGATCCATACTAAATTGTTTCAAAAATATATCTAGAATTGTATTTGGTTAATAATATGCTTTTCTTCATTATACCTTTGAAAAATAAGACGGAAATTCTTTCGAAATGACCACTTCAATGTAAATAAAATGGTCATTTCAGATGAGTTTTAACTGATGCTAATTACAAAATTAACTGACTTTAATGAAATTAAAAGCCAAATATTTATATAAAAACACTAAGATACGAAGACGATTCATACTTAGTTGTTTTTTCCAATGGATTTGGTGTATTTACATCACATTTGAGAAGTGTTTCTTAAACTGTGGTTCTTGACCCTAAATGGGGTCGGAAAATGAAACGTTGATTTCGCAAAAATTTAACTTAGGGCCTGAATTTAAAGAAACGTTAGTCGAAATGTATGCTCATCACGTTTGATGCGTTACAATTTCTGTGGAGCTCGATTACAAAATTCTAATACTGGTTATGTTGAGCTGTAAATCATATTTGCATATTGAAAAATATCCCGAAGTTCATTATTATCGCGTTTTGCATTGCAATTTCAGAATATTTCGGAATCAAATTAATGACCATACATGCGCAATACTAACGTTCTTCGCAACGCAGGTAATAAGTCTCGGCACTGCTGCGACTAGGAAGTAAACTATTTTTTAGTATAGTCAGTTTCTATTACTTCTTAAGTACATATGTATATATATATATATAAACAATAAAGTGTAAAACTTTACTGTTTTATTCAATTGAGATTGATATTTAATACAATATTTATAAGAAAGAAGTTGCTTTGTTTATATTTCAAGATTAAATTATTTTTTACACAAAGATTTAACAAAATATAAGTTTTTGTTAAAAATTGAATAAATTAGAATTAAAATTTATTTATTAACTAATTTTTTTAATTAAATTAGAAATCAGATAACATGATTTTTATTTTCTGTATGCTTATGTATAGGGGAAGGGGACCATTCGAATTTTTTAAGCGTGGGAGTGTGGTCGTCAGATTAAAAAGCTTACGAACTACAGCTTTAGAGTAATTTTCAGGGTAATGCCAATGAATCTCAAAATTTGAACACTGATCGATTGACAAGAACTAGACATTAGTTGATACTCGCTTTACCGAGTTTTCCACGGAACTCTACTCGAGGATTTTTAGTTTCAGTTCCATTTTAAAACCTGTTGAATCCAAGGTGAAATCAAGACTCGAAAGAACAATTCTCAATTTATACACACATGACTAGATTCAAATCTCACACCTATGACCATTCAATTAAAATGAGCTCTCAGTGCCTTACCTGCTTCAGGTGATCACGGACATTACTAATCCGAGGCAACATAATGATTGTTTTTTGCTGTTTCTGGTAAACACAGGTGACGCACCTCTGGGATACCTTAGCGATCCTTCTTTTTTTTTTTCAACCCACCTCCTCGTCAAAATTTTTATTATTTTTTATTCAATTTTTGAAAACATGTATCTTATCAGTTTCACACACATCACACTGTTACATCTTATTTGGGGCATTATAGAAATATCTGGCTCTTGCGCTATTAAACTTCACCAGCACTCACACACCGCTTAAGCAATTAACGGATCTATACAAAAAAAAACTAAGCATCGAAATACAAGAAAAAAAAAATAAAACTTCTGAGCTACATATATTAATCATATGACTGAAACCTTTGATTATTAATGTTTATGTATGTCTTTCTTTAAATGAATGCGTTGTTAATTGTGCATTATATTTCTAAATATAAGTGTATAATAATTATCTATTTAATTAATTCGAAGTAGTAAGCGACGATTATTTATAGTTATATAAAGATCTATACAAAGCTGTATGCGTATTTATGTATTATAAAATTTTTTGTAGGATGATGTTCAAATATCTGGCTGTTATATAATTCAAAAATAACAAACGTACGTGATTTCCAGATCAGATTACAGAATACGCCGCTCAGCAATGACTTAGGTTACTTGTCAACTCAGTTAGGAAATCTCCTCATTTTTATTTCGTAAAAAATGAATGCGGTGACGTGCCATTAGTCGTCGGGTGACACTGACGTCTTCATTAGTCCGCGTCACACCCCAGGAGAGAAGTCATGAATTGTTAATCGACATTTTCTGGCACCGCGGCTTCCTTTGCCCAAGTGAATAATCGTTTAAAAGTCGCCGACCCTGGGGGACTCCCATTTAATTATCACCCACGTGAGGCCAAATTGTTGTAAGGGCAGAAATAAGATTCCACCGCTTTTGAGTTAAATTTTATTGTGATTTAGGAAAGCTATAGAATTAAAAGGGTGATTTTCTTCGTTTCAATGGCAGTTCATGTTGAACTTTGATGGGAAATGAAAGCTCTTTTTTTTAAAAAAAA
>BMAW01039991.1:226924-280726 GCA_019974015.1 Nephila pilipes
CTGTTGGCGCTGGTTCAGTTGCAGTATTGCTAAATTCCTTCTCAGAGAGGTTATTTCTTACGATGCGACACTTTTGATGCGATCTACTAGCAAATGAAATCACCAAAAACATTTGCTTATGTATTGTAATCTGAGATTAATCATAGAGTGTTATACACCCATTCAATCAAATAATATCTCAGCGTTCCAGTGGCCTGTAAAACCCATCTGACTGAAGAAAAAAGAGAAGCACTAGTAGAAGCAACAGCACTGTTCTCACTTGCTCTGGCTGTATATTGAATTGACAAAATGTGCAGTTGGCTTTGTAAGTCAATGGTTGAAAAAGATTTTACAAAAGCAAAGTATCAGTCAGTAGAGTGATCGATTGTGCAAAATGATGAAAGTAAGAATTTACATCTATAAGACCAAAGGTGATTAAGGACCATTTGAAATGATTTGCAAAATGAATTTGGTTAAATGTGGAGTTAAGATCTACTGTATGCAAAAGAAACTCGTCTCATTCGGGGTGTGAGTACGTTTGCTAGCCTAAAAGCTTTTTTGTTTAATTATAAGACAGGGTTAAGAGTGAGCTAAGATAAATTTCTAGGAATTGTGACGGTATATTACGCTGAAGATCGTTAATGACCTGCGTTTCTCTTTTCCACAGTTCTTTTAGTAAGGTAGTGTTGCTTAGTTGACTTTTAAATAAAACGCCGGGATTTCGCAGGTTAATAATGAAAGAGATTAGATAATGCAAATTTTAAGAAAATTAAAAACAATATAAGTCCGTTTCGAAAGTAACTGAAAATTTTCAAGCATTGTGCATAAAATATTTCAGCAGATGCTCACAAATATGTGTTTTTTAATCCTCGTGAATTTTCGGACTTTTCTAAAATTCTGAAATAACTCTAGAAAATCTTTAGAAATAGCAGAAATAATAATGGAATATTGTTAAAAAACGACACCGTAATCTCATTCTGTACGGGAAAAATCCTCGTATACATTCTCCAGAAGAAATATTTGGACTTCGATGTAAGAAAGCTATTGCCGGAATGATTGGACTGGTACTGATTCACTACCCCAGTACCTTCCTCTTAGCTGTCATAAAAGGGCTTCAAGGTTAAAATTTCAAAATTCAGTAGAAATAGTGAAATTGAAAGCGGTTGATGACGCGCCCACTTCGCAACTCATTGGGAGCTATCAACATAACGTAGGTTGTTAAAAGTCAAAAAATATTTATCAAACAAATACTTATTTATTCTACTTATTATTATTATTTTTTATTCTGTATAAATAATCCAAACGAAAACCTTCAAAAAGTTCTAGTGAAGTAGCTTACAACTGGGTTCAACTCAGAATAAAGCCTTGGAACACTCTATTCAAGATATGTGTTCTCCAGTGAATCTTTCAAATCATCTTGATCAATATCGTGTACTTCAGCCTTACTAACCTAATTCTTATAGTTTTTTTTTTCTGACAACTATGGGAGAGTCGTTCAGTAAGTCAAAAGAAATTCAAGAGATGGCGCTCGTAGCATCGAAAATGGTGTTTTTATTAAGCATCATGAGACACTGAACAGCTGTCTGACTCAAGGACTCCTATTCGTGATAATGATGACTTTACACACCTCAAATATTTCTCAATCTGTAACAAATTTCGTACGTCTTGGTCATCCTCGCCTTCTGCGGAGCAGATTCACCAGCTCTTAACGTTTTGATTTTTCCTTTGTTTCCAGAGAAAATTCTGATGAATCAGGCCTCATCGACGGTGACAACTGACTGGCAGCAATCAGATTTTAGTTGAACTGATAGCTACCAAATCAAAACTAACACATGGATCAATGTCAATTTTTTTTTCAGTTCGGTAGAACAGATTGGGACCACCCAATGGTATAAAAATCTCCTTCCAATGGAATTTAGTAATGACTACCCAATACAAATACTTTTTTAGTGCATCCTGTTACCTCAATCTCTGTGCCTTCCTCCATGCATTCTATTTCATAATTTTCCTATTCTTCCCCTTCTGTATGTGGGTGTACTATATAACATGAGCCATGACTTATTCACAAGATAGAGGTTTACATTTCAAATGAGAGCTTATAAGTTATACAAAATTTAGATTGAAGGGACAAAAGCCTAAAATCTGTTCTAAGTTAATTGATTAAGCTCAGTGGGTATTTTACAATTTGTTGGGTATGTACATGAAAACTTTAATCTCCACAGCATGATTTTTCTGTTAAAAGAAAGCCATATTTTAAGATGCCTTATAGTGTCTAAATTTTCTATATATATATTAGTTCTTGCAAGACTATTTTAAGTTATCATTATTTAAAAATTAAACACCAAAATTCTTATCAAAAATTTTCTACTGTACTAATAATCTTTATGTCATGACAACGCCATTCAGATTTGACTCCAGAGATTCTGTAGATCATATTAATGAAATAGCCCTTCTGGTTAACATATTTTAGGAATTTATAAAATCTTTCAAAAAATTCACTGAGTATAAGTATATTTTGATCTTATTTTTTTATCTATCCCTAAAACGAAATGTATCCCTTTTGTCCAATAAATTTAAATGAAATTCCTTTAGTATAAGGTAGAAATTTGCATTATTTGAGAGTCAATATTTCGGTTTTGAATTTTCAGTTCATGCAGAAAAAATTGCATACAATTTTCAGAAAGACAAAAACAATCAACTGGTTTATGAACTTTACCATATTTGGCGACAACCTACAAATGTAATGAGATATTTTTTTATAGAAAGTCTCTTAAAACCAATCAATCAATTGGGACTTCACATAACGATAATTTACTTCTCCTTCTTACAAAAGAAACATTAATATTTAAAGAAAGAATAAGTAACAAAACGTCGATGCTATCCTGCCATTGCAACAATCTTAAAAGATAATGATATAGTATTCAGATATGATGGCAAGAAATGATTAAATCACATTTATTCAGTTTATTTCATTTCAAAACTGACAAAAGATCTTTCCTTCTAATTTAGTTTCTCCTGCGACAACGTAACTCTAGATTAAGGTGAAACATCAATCAGTAAATATAACCACTGACAAAGACCATCAAACAGTTTAGTTACGCTCCGCAGACAAATGACAGGAAATGTACCAGAGGTGTGTCACCTTGGCTGATTCTGAAGAAAACTGAATACACTTGAAAAGCCAAATGCAGCTGTTAGATATTCATAAAATCATTACTTTTCGCGTCCACATAGAGTCTTCATTTCTCTGACGATCAGATCAACATTTTGTTTGTCGTCAGCCAGTGGGAATCTGGCGATGGATCCATTAGGCTCGTTTGTAGCAGCGAAATATTTTCACGAAAACACTCAATTCATTGATTCCTTGCAACAGTAGTGACTTTCGGAAGGAAAAACAAAACAAGTGTAAACAGAAATATGTGCATTTGAGATGCAGGTAGAAAAATATGTATATTTGATTTTTCTGAAATTTCAGATTTCTTTTCTAGCATTTATGTGAAACTGTTTCTACTTTTTTTAAAAAAAAAATTATTTATAAAATCAATGAAAAAAAGAGAACTTCAAACATCTAGCAAGTATTTTTTTGGGTTTTGCAAGAAACGACAACTTCTGTTTACAGTTGTGAAGACTGAAATATATCATTTCGTAGCCTTCTTTCTTAAGAAAATTTAAAAGATATAAATAAATCTCTTTATATATAATATTGTTACAGGTAGTTATAACTTGTGATGACATTTTATTTTGTTCCTGCAAATCATATAAATAATATCACTTAAATTTGTCCTATCGAATATCCATATTTTTTAACACTTGCGAGTATGTTTGGTATTTATTAATTTTCCATTGATCCATTAAATAAGTTTTGATTTATTTGAACAAAAAAAAAAAAGAAAATGAATAAACTGCAAAAAAAGCAAAGTTTCAGTTTCTTTGAGATCTTGTTTACACAACTCAAAAATGCATTGTTCCATATATTGGTACATTCTCTTATTCTTAATTAGTGAAAAGAGGAGTCTTGTATTTCTTTTCGAACTCCTTACGTGTCTACTTTATAAGATTTATTTCTTTATTTTACAATTCATTTTTATTTTTTTCATCGTGGGAGTTTGCAGTAAATCTCTCCTTTCTTATACTAATCATTAGGTATAATAATCGTTAAAAATGAAATAAGTTGTTCTTTTACTTTGTTTTATTTGTGCAGTGCTAAAGAATTACAGCATATTTTATGTGCATGGCAAAGGCTCGCTGTTGCCGCTTAACAGCACATGCCAGCCTGCACAGCGCCTGTAGCCGCAAGCGCGTAGCGCTCGCTGCTTTACGCGTACCGCCGCTGGCTGGCTCCAGCACCGCGCAGCAAAAAGAAGCAGCACGGTTCGCCACGCAATCCGCCGCTTTGCCGTACCGCCTTGCCGCCTGCCGCTGCGCGCCATACCGTACGGCCATGCCACCGCGCAAAACACGAGCAAGCGCCGCGCGCCAGCAATGCAAAAGCAGAGCCTGCCGCAGCATTGCACGCGACAGCGTACGCAGCGCCACGCGCCGTGGGTCTTAGCAGTAATGATTCCGGTGATAAAGCTTTAGTATTACAATAAGTAATCTAGATAGATATTAATTAACCTCTCTCTTCCTTTTTTGACTTTTAAAGGTCTTTTTGTAGAAACTCGGCTGAACTAAGAGAAACTCTCTTTCTTCTCCATACGAAAATAATTCAATCTCTGGTTTCACGAATCTAAAAAAATCAATTGTAATTAATATACGTAAGACCAGTTTGATATGCATAATATATTTTATCCACATTGATTGGTTATTTCTTGGCAATAATTAAGAACTACATTTACTCTTGTATACTAAGTGTACATATAAAATAAACATGGATATTCTTGCAGATAAACAACTCCCTCTTTATACTGATCTCAAACCAACCTTCATTCTTTACCGGATCAAACGCTACCTTAATAGTCTCTCTCTCTCTGTACTCTTCCAATTTCCTATTTGCCTGTGTGCAGACTAAATTTCGAGTTCGTTCTCTGGTGTCAGATAAAAAAAAAAAAAAAATATAAATCTCATTTCTCCAAAGGGTAATTTCGTTATCTTTGAAGGATTCTTTATTTATTTTCCCTCTTTCCTTCCCGCGAAATTGGTCACCACCTACTCTTCCAGAAGCTCCGGAAGAATTGGATCCGACTTTAGGAAGCATTCTCACGAAATCTGCATGGAGTCTTCCTTCCGAAGAAGAGATCCGCACACTCACTTAGGCGACGCGTACTTGCAAGAGGAGTCGGTGGAAACGGTGTTCCACTGAACAACTCAGGAATTACAAATTATGGGGAAGCGAAACTATTCATACGCTTCGTTCTTTTGCTCAAAATAAAATTCTTTAAGATTTTCTACCGTCCGTATTTTACCAGTTTAATGCCTATGTTTTTTGTGTCAGTCATTCGTGAAGATCTGATTATAAATTCCAAATTAAAAACATGTATTATGTTTATTGTACATATAAATTTATAATATTTCATTTTATTCATGTATAAGAAATAAATTTGAAAATACGAGGTCATTTCAACAGTTCTTTTAAACTCCAGAGATAGATTGCTCATATTATCGAAAATGGTTTGGTTGTAGCATCATGACCCATTATACAAGTCTCGTTACTTGTATGGCAATTGCATTCGTAACTAAAATTCTTATCCATCACTTTTCCAGCTGATAGAGATCATCACTTCACTTTAAGGTAGATTCACGCAAAACAATCAAGCAGTTTTGATTTGGCTTGGTTCCTAAGGTATAAAATAACCAGGTCTCACCAATGGTGTTTTTGGCTGGGAGGTAAGGTTTTTGGTTTGCCATTTGGTGACATACAAAGTGACGTTCGTAGCAATTTGTTTCGATACTCTGATTAATAAGATGGCAGCATCAAAGGCTTGAACGTTTACATGTGACTCATTTGTCTTCAAGCCGGAGGTGCATTTGAGAACCGCTCTTTATATCTAACAGAGACAATTAGAATAGTGGCAGTTTTTCCCTTATATTCAGTATACATTATTATGGATGTGCTAGCTCGAATCATTGCTGTAGTAGAAATCCATAATTACAGACTCTATTTAATCTCATGACCTACTGTTCCCAAACTCTTTTCCTGTAACTCATAAGTTTAAAGTTTTCTCTCATGACCACTTCTCAAGTATTTTGTCTATTTCAGAGACTTGTAAAACTGTGAAAAGATTATTTAGATATAAATATAATTCATAATATCAGACTGATGGTGATTATGAAATTGTACAAAAGTAATGGCAAAATGGGTAAGTTATTAATAGATAGAAATTGATTAAATTACTTATTGAGTAAACACTTAACATTTGCAGTAAAAGACTGTTCTGTATTCTTTGACATTTTTATTTCCAATCTGGTGTATATTTTTAGAATGTATCCTACAAATTGTACGTGATCAATAACTCCGAATTCTAACGTGAAAACAACATTTTTTTTTGCAAAGTTTTTTTTACCATCAACCTGCTACCTTTTGTTATCACCTTTTAGAAAGGTGTTAATCCGTTCAACCTTTTCCAGAAATCTTTTTTTTTTTTCATAATCTTTTTTTGTTACCGAGTAAACCGCATGATAAACAGCTTTGAATCATGGACTCGTTGCTGGCGCATTTCCATCAAAACAATGCGCTTCCACTTAGAAAAACCTTTTCACTTCACTTAAAAACCTTTTTCCTGTGGTCGATGACTTAAATTTTGTCATTTCAAACTTAAAGGTTAGTACTCTAGAAAACCTGGTTACTGGTTTACTTCTGAAGTGCCATCTCTGGGTTTAGTCTCGAGTTAAATGAGTCGGCAGTGACTAAATTATATTAGCAGGTTAACATAAGACTACAATTCACGCCTGTTATTCACTTTAGGCTTTTCATGGTAATAAAACCTCCGCGGCATGAGAGAAATTGGGGGGTAGCCAACAATGTAACCTTGAAAATTGGCAGTTTTAAAAAAAATAAAAATATTTGTATTCCCTTTACAAATTATGATATTATGAAGCAAGGTTAGATGATAGCATTTTTTTTTTTCAGGATACGGCACCACTAGGTTGGATAGCCCCTTCTCTGAACGTTTTTCTTCATGGTTTTCTACGATACTTTAGATCCAGTTGGCTGGAAATGGACTGTTTTAAAGATGTTCTTTTTTCAGTAACAGCTGTGTTAAAGTTCATAGCTGCCTACTTTCTTATGTTATGAGTCATTATTAACCACGAGGAATTACCCCAGTTATTCATACGATTCAAATAACCTGGATACGTTACCCGGATACACAGGCTGTGCTTTCCATGTTTCTACAGCTCCATATATTCACCTCCCTTCTTTTTATTAATTACAAACATTTAAAGTTTGTCTAGTCCCAATTATACATTTTTTTGAGTAAATTAACGATTATTCAACACTTGGATAAATGAAGTCAATCGACCACTTCGTCAATCTGAATTAAAGCTTGTGTCAAATGTTGGTAGTTTAGACTGGTTAGTTTTTATTAACGTCACACTAAGAAGGAAACACGGGGGCTATTGGCGACCCAATTTATCATCGTTCTAAGGAACCCGGTCAAGTGATGAGAGGACGGACATTTTCAGGCTGGCACCCCCTCTCTAACATCCACACCACGCCAGCAGGAGGATAATGGTGGTGCGTACGTATTTTAAAATTTATTAAATTTCACATCAAGATAGAAAATAAAAAAATAATTTGGTAAATAAGATTTAAAGACCATTTTCTCTGAATCAAATCATAATTCTTTTATGCGATAGAAACTAAGACATTGTTGCCATTTGTTTTGCAATCAGGTTAACATTCACAACTAATGCAAAATAATAAATAAATGATCAAAATAACCTTTTGAAGAATGAGACACAATTTGGACTCTGTATTTGACTTCACTCTTGACGAAAAGCGTTGCTCAACCTTATACCAAGTAAAGTTGCAATAAGATTCAGACGGGGGGAAAACTAACCACAATCTAAGTTTAAAAGTAAAATCTTAGAAAATCAGGAATCTATTGTAGCCAGATTGTTCGAGGATTTTAATAGTACAATCTCTTTCTGGTAGTTGTTTTGATTCTATGGTAAGAGTCCACTCTGAGAACAAGAAGTGCTCCATAAGTCCAGTATCTTTGTCTCTCCCTTTTTCCCAATAAAGGTTTCTTCCTCCATTCTGTTAAAGGTAAGAGGATTTTTGGTTTCCTCTCCACTCTGAACAGGGATTAAAGGAAGATCTGGAGGAAGTCCTCCCTGCCTGAGGGGAAATTAATAGGAAAGTCTTTGTTTCACTGGACAGGGGACAATGGAGTGTGAGAACTACACCTGAGGGGGATGTGTTCTCGTTAAAGTCAAGTAGTCACTGTCCCCTCTTTTTTATTGCTACTAATTTTATTTTCATCAGGTTAGTTTCATATTTTTTGGTATTTTTTTTTCTCTTTTCATGACACGATTTAAGACCCGCTAGTCGTATGTTTCTTTCTCATTCATCTCCACCTCTTGAAAAAATGGAGAGTTAAAGATAGTGTCCTTGATACTAAACCTCTGTTATATGTTATTATTATGTATATATAGATATAATTTGAAACTTTAAATGTAAATACACACCAATATACATTAAATCATAAATCAATTTGAAATAATCTCAATAATTTAAAAATAATACAATATGGAAGAAATCATCGTCTGTATCATTGGGTAAAAAAACATATGCCAACCATATAGAAATATTCCAAATAAAGGCATTTGTAAATAACGAAGGGAATGGATAAAAGATAAATGGCAGATTTTTGGTGTAAAAAACATTACACAGTGTACAGGTTTCCAAAGATGGAATTAAAACTGAAAATTAAATTGACGAAGCTACCAAATTATTCCTAAAGGGTGAATGGGGTGTAAGAAATATTCATTTCAAAGAAAACAAAGAATGGGGTATTATATTTTAATGTTATCAAAGGCTTTTTGGTCTAGTAACAGTCTAAAGGCCTACTATTATGTAATAATAATATATAATAATATATATATATATATATATGTATATATATGTACTCACTCTCTCATATATATACTTTTCATATATATATGTATGTATATAATATATAGTGGTTTACAATTAAATATTTTTTTTTTTGTTTTTGTATACTGTCCCTGGCAAATGGGTTAATAAGAGATGAAACTTATTAATAATTTCTTGAAAAATATGTATGACCTTATTTATGTGTTTCTGCAGCCTGAATGTTTCTTTTCCTGGATATAAATAGCACTGTGTTTTATCATTATTTCATAATTTCAATTTTTAATTAACATGAAATTTTTAGTTAACTTTAATTTTTAAATATCTGCAAATTTCTAACAGTTTTACAATTTTTATTTTAATTTTAACTTTTCCTAGTTTTTAATTCTTGATAATTATGGAACTCTTCATCGTTTCTTTTTAAACAACTGATGTCGTACAAATTCTTACTTTATAAATTTACATACTCATTATTAGAAAATAATGATAATTCCTTAAAACATTAAATAATCTTCCCCTTTACTTTTCATTTTTAGCAAAACATTTTGAACATAATAGTGGATTTTTTCTGATTCTAAGTATGTTGTTCTTACTGCTGTAGCTCATACCTCGGTATTGCTGTTTATTCTGTGCATTCTCGTTTTTATGCTTCAATTGTTGACTTTTTGCTCGCTCCACAAACTCTAATTTTCGCATTTTGATGTTTAATTTTTGTTTTCTAAGTCTCCTTTTTCCTTCGATTTACACTAGAGTGTGAAATTTCTTTTCATTTTTTGCTGTGTACAATTTTTTCTTTTCTTTTGAATTCGTGGAGAAATTCATGTATTTACTATACATTTCACGAGACTCGACCAGGAAATGTTCAGATCTATTTCAATTCGTATAATCCTACAACAACGTTAAACACACAACAAACATACTTCATGTCAACCTATTCAGAAACAAGTAGTGTACAAAAAAATTTAAAAGTCTTCCTGCGAGGTCAACCAAAAGAAAATTTATTATATGGTTACTTTTATTAAATAATTACAATTAGCATAAATATGCGTATACATATGACAGAATCACAATATTAAATTGGCAACGAAATATTTTCAGCGTCCCACTCTTCGTCACAGACGGTATTTATTCCTGGATTTATATCCTGCTAAATATCTTATATAGCAAATTTTTTTCTCCAAATTAAATAAAATTAATGATTTGAAAATCAAATAAAAAATGTACCTTCGACGAGATTCGATCCGAAGAGCATAGAAGATTTCTCAACGTTCTATCAACTTTGCCATTGCAAAAACAATATAAAATGAAGCATGGGCTTGACCTTAGCATTCATTCAGATAAAATTAAATGGATTTGGAATGCGAGGTTAACCCATACACCCTCGGCATTAGGAATTTTATTTGGCGGTATTTGCAAATGTCGCTACCTGATCCGTTCCGGGAACCTTCATTCGTACAAAAATAAATCTCCAAATTCAACTGATTTTGGAAATCGCTCCAGGTGGTTTGGGCTAGACTGCATTTTCACCAATTAGAATTTAATTAGAGAAATAGAATTAATCTTCAAGAAACTGTATTATCAACATGAGTGTCATCCACTACAAGTTTAAAAAATGTGTTGAACTCAGTGGATAAGATAAAAATATTTTATTGACGTTGAGAATTTGAACAAGAATGCCACTTAACCATATAGGAGAACATTAAATTAATAGTAGAATTTTAAAAGAAGCGTAATATACTTTTCTCTATGCATGCACACACACATACACCACACACACACACACACGACTTTACATAACATATATATATAAATTCTACATAGCAAACGCTTAAAGAGTTAAGTTCTTTCACCTCGACAGATGTGTAATTTACAGACATTAATTAGCTTGATAGATGTCTTTGATGTGTGAAGTGTTCATATTTTCTACATTCAATGACGGTAACGGTGATAAGAATCCTAGAACTGGAGCCAGCCTTTCACTGAACCCACATGAAGGTGTCCGGCCGTACGGTGCAGTGATAAATTATAAAGGGCAAGAAGTACGTCCGCTGCAAACACCAGTGGTGCGAGCTTTAGAAGTATCATGCGTATCCTGTTCCTGCAGAAGCACAACAGTAAACTGAGGAAGTGACGAAGCAAGAGCTCTTGATCAGAGATAGGGAATTACTGAACTCGTTCCTCTCTCAAATCCACTACTATAAGAAGACTTGGATAATCAACTCAATGCATACAAAGATATCGCAACTTTTATACGATGAAAACTGCAACTAAAAAAGCACGTTCGTTTGATTTGACGCATGAAACTCAGATCAGAACCACGTACATAACCTTTCGAAAGAAATCGAGATCACCTAATTAGGTTTAACCGCTAGCGATCATGACCTTTAAGGTTACAGCGGCAACTGCTAAGTGTTGAGACCGAACAAAGTTTCTAAGTAAGTTGATCAGCATCATAAATAGCATATTTCAGAAGCGATAGTAGTTCAAAGTAACCACAATCCAACGTATGTTTGAATGAAAGTTTCTTCTCTGCGCTTTCTTTTGCTCTCAAAGACTCTTAAAAAAAAATCACGATTTGGAATTTAAAGTAAGATTTCTTCAAAAGCTAATGATGCTCAAAACCAAGAAGAAACTGAAGTAATACAAGTACCCGACACTGATAACATGATAGGACCTGCAGTTGGTCCTGGAATTTGTCGACTTTACGTGTTTCTGATGCGATTGCTGAAATTGCAACACCAGAACAAATTGCATCCACTTCAACTGGTTCAGACTTTGTAGGAAACTATTTTATCAAATGGGCCGTAAAATATATACTGCTGTTTGTAGAAAATGCAACACCATGAAAGAATCATCAGAATCAAATGAAATTTAATGCAGAAACGACTTGTACTGATACAAATAAATGATGAAATTTTCAAAACAAAAGAAACAAATTAAGCGTCCGAAATCAGTATTTGGTGCAGCCACCATGCGCTGCAATAAGTGCTGCTATACGACGTGGCATGGAGTCAAACAGATGTTGAATATCTGCTTGAGGAAGAGAATTCCATATCGCTTGTATGCGCAACCAAAGTTCGTCTTTGGAAACTGCAGGACGCGGATCACGAGCGAGACGCCGACCAACCATATCCCACACGTGCTCAATAGGCGACATATCCGGTGAATAAGCAGGCCAAGGAAGAAGTTGCATGCGTTGTGCTGAACAGAAGTCTCGAACAGTCCGCGCAACATGTGGGCGTGCATTATCCTGCTGAAAGATAGCTCCAGGGATGCCTTGAAGGAAAGGAACGACTTCGGGCTGTAGCACTTCACGGACGTACCTGTTGCTATTGAGATTACCCTCAATTCGTATCAAATTGGATCGTCCATGATACGAAATCGCACCCCAGACCATAACTCCGGGTGTTCGACCACTATGTCGTTCAATAATACACTCAGGAAGGCAGCGTTGACCGGCATAACGTCTAACACGAACACGGCCATCATGGGTCCACAAATTGAAGCGTGATTCATCTGAAAAGACAACTTGGTGCCAATCAGCTCGCCTGTCTCTGTGCTCAAGAGCCCACTGCCGACGCAGCCGTCGATGATTCGCCGTGAGGGGAATCCTGTATAAAGGCACCCTTGCACGCAATCCACGGCGCAGCAGACGACGACGAATTGACGAAGCCGACAATTGTACACCTGTAGCAGTAGACCAACGTGCTGCCAGCTGCCTGGAGGAATCATTCACCGCCATGCGGAGCAGGTGTCGATCATCGCGCTCTGACGTCACCTTCTGTCGTCCAGTGCCTGTTTTTCGAGTTGTTCGGTGCTCGTCGGTCCACTGCTTCCAAACTCGCATCACTGTGGAACTGTTCCGCTGCATACGAGCTGCTATTGCGCGATAGGAAAATCCTCCTTCTCGAAGGCCGATTATCCTCCCTCGTTCAAACTCCGTAAGTTGCTTGAATTTCTTATTCTTCCGTCGTGGAGGCATACTCAGGTCTCACTAAACGTTTGCCACTAACAAATAATCATAGACGTTTTTCAACGTCCCGCTACAGCACTTTATTTATACGCTTTCAGCATCAATTCAGAGGGCGCTGCGCGCGCCGCGCACACGCGATGGCTCTGAAACTTTATTAATTTGCATAATATCCTATAATTGACATTTGCTGCGAATTTCATTTGATTCTGATGATTCCTTCATGGTGTTGCATTTTCTACAAACAGCAGTTTATATATATATAATAGTATAGGCTTTAGACTGTTACTAGACTAAAAAGCCTTTGATACAACATTAAATATATAATACTCCATTCTTTTGCTTTTCTTTTTGAAATGAGTATTTTTACAATTTTTCAATTTATCTACCTCTTTAGGATAATTTTGGTAGCTGTCAATTTAATTTTTCGTTTAATTTACTATCTTTTGGAAATTTGTATATCATGTAATGTTTTTACAATTAAAAATTCACATATTTATTTTTATTCATTTCCTCGTTATTTACAATGTTTTATTTGAATATTTATATGGTTTGGTGCATATGTTTTTTTACTCAATGATACGACGATGATTTCTTCCATATTGTATTATTTTTAATTATTGAGATTATTTCAAATTGATTTATGATTTAATGTATATTGGTGTGTATTTACATTAAAGTTTCAAATTATACATATCTATATATACTACGCCAATAATAATAACATATAACAATATGTTTAGTATCATGACACTATCTTTAACTCATTTTTTTTCAAGAGGGGGGGTGGAGATGAATGAGAAAGAAACATACGACTAGCGGTCTTAAATCGTAAGCCATGAAAAGAGAAAAAAAAAATTAATTAAAAAATATGAAACTAACCTGATGAAAATAAAATTAGTAGCAATAAAAGAGGGGACAGTGATCACTTCGACTTTAACGAGAACACATCCCCTCAGGTGTAGTTCTCACACTCCATTACATCCCCTCGTCCAGTGAAACAAAGACTTTCCTATTAATTTCCCCTCTGTAGCAGGGAGGACTTCCCCCGGATCTTCCCTTTTTAATCCGTTCAGGAGTGGAGAGGAAACCGCAAATCCCTTCCACTTAATGAATGGGAGGGGAAAGAAATCTTTTATTGGGAAAGGGAGAGACAGTTAATTGGACGGAGGAGCACTTTGTTCTCGAGTGGACTCTTACCGAGAATCGCACCACTGGAAAGAGATTCTGCGCTCAGATGAAACTCTCGAACAATTCGCTAAGAATAGATTCCCGGATTTTCAAGATTTTACTTTAAACTTAGATTGTGATGGTTTTCCGTTCGAATTTTATTGCAGTCCTTTGTCCGTTTACCTTGGTATAAGGGTTGAGCAATTGCTTTTCGTCAAGAGGAAGTCAAATACAGAGTCCAAATATTGGTGTCTCATTCTTCAAGTTATTTTGACTTAAGCTTATTTATTATTTGCATTAGTTGTGAATGTTAACTATAATTGCAAACAAATGGCAACAATGTCTTATTTTCTCATTTACAAAGAGTTATGACTGATTTAGAGAAAAACAAATTCTTTAAATTTATTTACCAAATTATTTTTTTATTTTCATCTTTGATGTGTGAAATTTGCTTAAAATTTTAAAATTAATACGTAAATTTCTACCAATTATTTTTGATACAAGCTTAATTGTAGATTGATTTGAATGGCTCGATGACCTTACTTATCCAAGTGCGCTGAATAGTCGTTAATTTACCAAAATAATGTATAATTGGGATCTAGACAAAACTTTAAATGTTGGTAATTAATAAAAAGAAGGGGAGGGGGTGGAATAGCATGGAGCTAGGTTGAAAACATGGAAAAACAGCCTGGGTATCCCGGGTCATCGCATCCGTGTTTACTTGAATCGGCGAAATAACTGTGGTACCTCGTGGTTATCACGACTCCGAGCAACATAAGAAAGTAGGCAGCTAAGGGAACTTTAACACAGCTGTTGCTGAAAAGGAATATTCTTTAAAAACAGTCCATTTCCAACAATCCTGATCTAAAGTATCGTAATAGAAAAACCATATTAAAAACGTCTAGAGAAGGGCTTTCCAACTAGTGGGTGCTGTTTCTCGAAAAAAAATATGTTGGGTCACCCAACCTTTGCTTCATAATATCATAATTTGTAAAGGGAATGCCGTAAAATATTTTTATTTTTTTTTAAAATCACACTTTACAAGGTTACATTGTTACTACCTCAATTTCATGTCATGGGGAGGTTGATAATTGCAATGCCTAAAGTAGAATATCAGGCAGAATTGTAGTCTTAATGTTAACTCATAATATAATTTAATTGTAGTGAGCCACATCACTCCTAAAAATATACAACAGATTGGAAATAAAAATGGGTCAAACTGCAAATGTTAAGTGTTTGGTCAATAAGTAACGAATTCACTCTACTCATTAATAACTTACCCATTTTGCCATTACTTTTGTAACAATTTCATATAATCAATCATCAAATTATACGAGAATTATATTTATATCTAAATAATTCTTCATTGTGCTTACAAGTCTCGAAATAGACAAAAAGGTTTTATAGCGGGTCATGAGAGAGAAACTTTAAATTTACAGAGTTACAGGAAAAAGAGTTTTGGGAACAGTAGTCAAGAGGATTAGAATAGAAAGTCTGTAATTATGGATTTCACTACAGCAACATCTGAGCTAGTACGATCCATAATAATGTATACTGAATATAAGGGAAAACTGCCTTACTATTCTAATTGTCTCTGAGTTAGATACAAGAGTGGTTCAAAATGCACTCGTATTTGAAGACAAATGGAGTCATTAAGGTAAATTGTGTTCGCCTTTGGATGCTGCCATCTATTAATCAGAGTCGAAACAAATTTAACATTGATTCGTACGTTACTTTTGACAGTCATTTGCTGTGAAATCAAAATTTTATTGATGCCGCCTCAAGTTGTAACTATTGGTGAGACCTGGGTTAATATTTATACCTTAGGAACCAAGCCAAAATCAAAACGTTTGATTGTTTCAGGTGAATCTACTCCAAAGTAGGCGAGGATGATCTCATCAGCTGGAAAAGTGATGATGAAGAATTTTCTAGTTACGAATGTCATAATCACAAATACAAGTAACTGAGACTTGGTTATTGTATAATGGGTCATGATGCTTATTAAAATCAAACCATTTTCGATAATATGAGCACCATCTCTTGGAGTTTAAAAGAACTTATTGAACGACCCTCGTACTTTCAAATTATTTTTTATACATAACAAATGAAATATTATTAGAGTAAATGCATATGTACAATAAACACAATAATAATATTGCTTTAATTTGAATTATAATCAGATCACTTTAACGACTGATGACAAAACATAGGCATACAATAACCCGAAATACGGGACGGTAGAAAATTCTTTAAAATAATTTTTTATTTTGAGCAAAAAGAACGAAGTGTTGCATAGAATAGTTTCGCTCTCTCCCCGACACTTGTAGATTCCCGAGTTGTTCGGGGGTGGAACAATCTCATTTCACCGACTCCTCTTGCAAGACGCGTCGCTCATGAGTGTGCGGATCTTCTTCGAAGGAAGACTCATGCAGATTTCGTGAGAATGCTTCCCTAGGGGGTCGATCCAACCAATTTTCCTGGGAGCTTCTGGAAGAGGGTGGGATCAATTTCGCGTGGGAAGGAAAAAGAGGGGAAAAATAATAAAGAATCCTTCTCGAAAACGATAACGAATACCCTCGAGGGGCGTGAAAGGAAGGAAAAAAAAATCGAGAGATCTGGAGTACTATTTTGAAAAACTCCTTTTTTACTCTGATTCCGACAGATACCAGAAAAGGAACTCTCGAAATTTAGTCTGCACACAGGCAAATAGGAATGGAAGAGTACAGAGAGAGAGAGAGAAAGATCATTACATATAGAAGGTTTTCTTGATCCGAAGAATGAAGGGTTGGTTTGAGATACCAGAGTAAAGAGGGAGTTGTTTATCTGCAAGAATATCCATGTTTATTTTACATGTAACACTCTAGTATACAAGAGAGTAAATGTAATGTCTTAATTATTACTAAGAAATAACCAATCAATGTGGATAAAATATATTATGCATATCAACTGATCCTTACGTATATTGTCTGTTAACGTTGATTTTTTTTAGATTCGTGAAACCAGAGATTGAATTTATTTTCTGCATGGAGAAGAAAGAGAGTTCTCTCTTTGTCTGCCGAGTTCTACAAAAAAGACCTTTTAAAAGTCAAAAAAGGAAGAGAGAGGTTAATTAATATCTATCTAGATTACTTATTGTAATATTTAAAGCTTTTTGACTACCTGGAATCATTACTAAGACCTTAAGATACTGCGGGATACTACAATCTGAAACAATACAAATCAATATTAATAACTATTTTACAAAACTATAAAAGTAAGAATCAATTATTATGCGAAATAAATTTCATACAGGTATCTCGGTTGTTTCTTAGATCGGTTTTCCCATAGGAATAATTAAGATGTTACGATACTCTTCATTCCTTGTATTCCCCTTTGCAAAGGTTTTCCATGAAAAAGATATAATTTCGAATTCATAAAATCTATATCATTTTTTTCGTGTGTGAATGTCAAAGAGCCATGTTTTCAATAATATTTTATATCTACAAAAAAATTATTAGTCATGGATCCTCAAGCACCGAATGTGATTACCTTAAAGCACTTTTCCGTATCATTCCTTCTTCATTATGTGGGGTCATCACGAGTGTCATGGCAAATGGATCGAAAATTGCATTACATGAACGCTAGTAAAAATTAAATTAAATTAAGAAGGTTTTGCGTCAAATGTACTTAACAATTATATCAATTAGGACAAATTTAAAAAAGATATACTGATATCAAAAATGGCTTCAGGAAACATCATTTCTATTAAATTGCAAAACCACGATCCTTCATTCATGGCCATAAAATATGCTGTACCTCTTTTAGCATTCGCACAAATATAAACAAAGTAAAGAACAACTTATTTTTGCCTTTTTAACGATTATTGTTGAAATCAAAATTAGTCATAAGAAAGGGAGAGAGATTTACTACAAACTCTACGACAGTGCCAAAAAATGAATTGTAAAATAAAGAAATAAATTTACAGCAGACACGGAGTTCGAAAAGAAATACAAGACTCCTTTTCACTAATTAAGAATAAGAGAATGTACCATAATATATAAATTACAATGCATTTTTGAGTTGTAACAAGATTCTAAGAAACTGAAATTGCTTTTTTTGCAGTTTATTCGTTTTCTTTTTTTTTTTTAAATTACAAATAAATCAAAACTTATTTAATGGATCAATGGAAAATTAATAAATACTAAACATACTCTCACAAGTGTTTTTGACATTATAATAAAGAAAAATATGGATATTCGATAGTGCATTTAAATTTAAGTGATATTTATTTATGATTTGCAGGGAACAAAATAAAAATGTCAATAAGTGAATTTACTCGTAAATAATATTATATAAGAAATAGATTTTCTATTTATATCTTTTAAATTTTCTTAAGAAAGAAGGAATGATATTTCAGTCTTCTTACAATCCGTAAACAGAAGTTGTCGTTTTTCATAAACCCCAAAAAAATATCGGTTAGATGTTTAAAGTTCTCTCTTTTTTTCATTGATTTTATAAATAATTTTTTTTTTAAAAAAAAAGTAGAAACAGTTTCACATAAATGCTAGAAAAGAAATTCATGAAATTTGCATGAAAAATCAAATACACATATTTTTTCACTTCAGATCTCAAACGCACATATTTTCGCATGTTTACACTTGTTTTGTTTTTCTTCCGAAAGTCACTACTGTTTACAGAAGGAATCAATGAATCGAGTGTTTTCGTGAAATATTTCGCCAGTTACAAACGAGCCATCGATCCATCGCCAAGATTCCTGACTCGGCTGACGACAAACAAAATGTTGATTCGATCAACAGAGAAATGAAGACTCTTAAGTGGACGCGCAAAAGGAAAAGTAATGATTTTTTATGAATATCTAACAAAGGCATTTGCTTCTTTTCAAGTGTGGATTCAGTTTTCTCTTCAGAATCAGCCGCTTGGCAGGACATTAATCTTCTGGTACATTTCAAGTCATTTGTTCAGTGGAGCGTAATTCCAACTGTTTGATGTGGTTCTTTGTCAGTGGTTGACATTTACTTGACCGATGTTTCAATTTAATCTAGAGTTACGTTGTCAGTAGTGGAGAAACTAAATTAGCGAAAGATTCTTTTAATAGTTTGAATGAAATAAATCTGGAGTCAAATGTGATTAATCGATTTCGCTATCATATCTGAATACTATATCATTATCTTTACATTTGTTATAATGGTACAGATAGCATCGACGTTTTGTTACTTATTTTCTTTAAATATTACCTACTTTTGTAAGAAGGAGAAGTAAAATTTTTTTATCGTTATGTGAAACCAACTTGATTGATTGGTTTTTAAGACACTTTCATAAAAAAATATCTCATTACATTTGTAGGTTGTCGCCAAATATGGTAAGAAATCATAAACTAGCTGATTGCTTTGTCTTTCGAAATTGTATGCAATTTTTTCATGAACTGAAATTCAAAACCGAAATATTGACTTCTCAAATAATGCAAATTTTTACTCTTGATAATGCTAAAGGAATTTCATTTAAATTTATTGGACAAAAAGGGATACATTTCGTTTAGGGATAGATAAAAATAAGATCAAAATATACTTATACTCAGTGAATTTTTGAAAGATTTTATAAATTCCTGAAATATGTTAACCAGAAGGGCTTTGTTTTCATTACTAAGATCTATAGAATTCTCTGGAGTCAAATCTGAATGGCGTTACCAGCGTGAATACAAGATTAGTACAGTAGAAAATTTTTGATAAATAATTTTGGTGTTTAATTTTTAAATAATATTAACTTAAAATAGTCTCTGAAGAACTAATATGTATATATAGGAAAATTTAGATTACTATAAGGCATCTTAAAATATGGCTTTTCTTTTAACAGAAAAAATCGCGCTGGCATTAAAGTTTCTCATGTGTACATACCAACAACTGTAAAATACCCACTCGAGTTTAATCAATTAACTTAGAATAGATTTTTAGGCTTTTGTCCCTTCAACTAAATTTTTGTACAACTTTATAAGCTCTATTTGAAATGTAAACCTCATCTTGTGAATAAGTCATGGCTCATGTTATATAGCATACCTACATAAGAAGTGTAGTGAATAGGAAATTATGAAATAGAATGTATGGAGGAAGGTACAAGAGAGATTGGAGGTACGAGGATGGTTCAAAAAGTATTTGTATTTGAAGACACATTAAATCATTGAAGTAGATTTTTGTTACCATTGGGTGGTCCCACCTGTTCTACCGAACCGAAAAAAATTGACATTGATTCATGTGTTAGTTTTGATTTGGTAGTCATTTGTTGTCCAATCAAAATCTGATTGCTGCCGCGTCAAGTTGTCACCGTCGATGAGGCCTGGATTCATCAATTTTCTCTGGAAACAAAGGAAAAATCAAAACGTTGGGTTGTTTTCGGTGAATCTGCTCCGCAGAAGGCGAGGATGATCACATCGGCCGAAATTGTTATGACGAGAAATATTTGAGGTGTGAAAGTCATCATTATCACGAATAGGAGTCCTTGAGAGTCAGACAGCTGTCTAGTGTCTCATGATGCTTAATAAAAACAATTCATTTTCGATGCTACGAGCGCCATCTCTTGGAATTTCTTTGGACTTACTGAACGACTCTCCTATTAGCACGAAAAAAAACTATAAGAATTAGGTTAGTAAGGCTGAAGTGCACACGATATTGGATCAAGATGATTTTGAGTGATCTCATCTGAGAACACATATTCCTTGAATAGAGTGTTCAAGTATTTATTCCTGAGTTGGAACCAGTTGTGTTACTTCAATTAGAACTTTTGAAGGTTTTCGTTTGGATTATTCTTATACAGAATATTGCAAAAATAATAATAATAAGTAGAATAAATAAGTATTTGTTTGATAAACTATTTTTTGACTTTTAACTCATTACGTGTTGATAGCTCCTAGCCTTAGTTGCGAAGTGGGTGCGTCATCAACTGCTTAATTCCATACTATTTCACTGAATTTTTGAAATTCTTAACTCCTTGAAGTCTTTTGCGACAGCTTAAGAGTAGTGGGGTTAAAAAAAATTTCTTCGGGGGTAGGTGAATCAGTGCCTGTCCAATCATTCCGGCAATAGCTTTCTCTTACATCGAAGTCCAAATATTTCTTCTGGAGTAATGTAGATAATGAGGATTTTTCCCGTACAGAATGAGATTACAAAAGTCGTTTTTTTAACAATATTCCATTATTATTTCCGTTATTTCTTAAAGATTTTCTAGAGTTATTTCCTTTAGAATTTCCTTTAGAAAAGTCCGAAAAATTCACGAGGATTAAAAAAACACATATTTTTAGAGCATTCAAGAATATTTTATGCACAATGCTTGGAAAATTTTTCTAGTTACTTTCGGAAACGACTATATTGTTTTTAATTTTCTTAAAATTTGTATTATCTACCCTTCATTATTAACTCCGCAGGAATCCCAAGGTTTTATTTAAAAGTCAATAACTACAACACTACTCCATTAAAAGAGATGTCAGGAAAAGAGAAACGCAGGTCATTAACGATCTTCACGTAATATGTAACGTCACACTCCCTAGAATTTATCTTAGCTCACTTTAACCCTGTCTTATAATTAAATAAAAAAGCTTTAGGCTAGCAACGTACTCACACCGAATGAGACGAGTTTTGCATACAGTAGATTCAACTCCTATTACTTTAACCAAATTACTTTAAATCATTTCAAATGGTCCTTAATCACCTTTGGTCTGCTATAGATGTAAATTCTTACTTTCTATCATTTGGTAATAATCGATCACTCTACTGACTCTGATACTTTGCTTTTTGTAAAATTTTCTCAATCCATTGACTTACAAAGCCAACCGCACATTTCAAGTCAATCAATATGTTGCAGCTTGTGAGGCGGATAGAACAGCGGTTGTTTCTTATTAGTGTTTCCTTCTTTTCTTCAACAGATGGGTTTTTATTATAGGCCACTGGAACGCTGAGATATTTATCGATTGAATGGTGTATAACACTTGCGATTAATCTCAATAGATTAAGAATTACATAAGCAAATGTTTTTGGTGATTTCATTTTGGTTATAGATCGCATCGTAAGTGTCGCATCGTAAGAAATAACTCTCTGAGAAGGAATTTAGATTCTTTTTCTTCGAATTACCATTTAATTTCTTCTAATGTTTCTATTTTTCTTAAAACTTTTTTTTAAAAAATTAAATTGGAAATATAAGGTCGACTATGGGGAAAATATTAGCAAGCTAAGGAGTTAAAACAATTCATTAAACTTTTTGAATTCATTCACATTCACGTATATCAAGCTTATTTTGTTGAAAAGGTATTGGAAATATAAATGTTATCAGAAAGTAGACTGAGATGGTAGTCGAAGGAGATATTTGTGAATATTCAAATTTTATAAATTCTTTATTAATAAGTGAATTACATAAAATTAAAAAAAAACTGCAATAAACTGAAGTTCATTAATTCTGTTTTCTTAATGCGAGAGCTGTCGTTTCATTCCGCAGCATCTTAACATCAAAAGACAGCTGTTTTAAGTAGCGATTTTAAGCCCTCATTTTTAAGCAGAGTTGGGGTAAGCGAACATCTTTGTTTTATTCGTTTAGAAACACTCGCGGCCCGCTCTGAAAAATCTTTCTGACACTAGTTGATAATGAAGCTCACATCTCACTTTTTGAAAACCTCATTAGAGCGCATTAGCTCGGGTAAGGACAAGCAAACAAAAAATAAACATTTCAAAGTCTGGTTAGTGAAAAAAAATAATGTTTCCCAACTTTCTTTCCGTAGAAAGCTCTGGATCTGGAAAAAAAAAGAAAAAAAAAAAATTAAGATGTGACAGATATTTTTTTTTTTCGTACCTTCAAAGCTCGCGGGTATTAAGTAAGTGATAATCCAGCAAATTAACGACTATGCGTACCAAAAAGTAAAAACATCCCGATGGAAAAAAGAAAATAAAAAGAAGAGAGAAAAAATGTAGAATAGAAGAAAAAAAAAAAAAATCCCCGATTTTCTCACGTCGAAAAATTAAGCGAAGCATTAAAACAGTGATTGAAAGAAAAAAAAAAGGAAGCGTTCCAAATCACCAAGCATTAAACATCGCGAACGCAGACGATACTGGTAGCATCAACATCATTAGAAGTAACTCTCCCTCCTCTTTCTGTGTTCCACCCTCCCTACATTAGCGTCCATTAGAAAAACAAAACCAGCAAAGATCAGGAAAGAGAAAAAAAAAAAAAAAAAAAAAAAGCAAGATAGGAAAGGAATTACAAAAATAATAAATACTAAGATACAAAAAGGGGAAAAAAAGTGAAGAGTAAGCGAACGATTTGGAAAAGTTTACCGCCTGACAGGATTTTGAGCTACAAGTGCATGAAACGCAAATAATGCATATGATATTCTTTTGGAGAGAAAAAGAAAAAAAAATCCATAGAAAAAGCCAAATTTTCATCCTACCGTTAAACGGCAAACAGTGGAAAAGTTGCCCACAAACAACAAAATTGCAAATAATTAACTGGAAAGGAAAAATACGTTTAACGTTATTTGTCTTACGCGATTATCGTTAAAATGGATTTTCAGCAAGAATTTTAATGATGTGAAAACAAACAGTGAGATGATTATGAACGGTGACTGCCACAAAATGAAAATATGCTTTTCATTACTTTTTGGCTCAGGATATTTGGTCTTAGTGTTTATATTTAATTTAAAATCACCGAATAAAGCCATTCTTTCTTTCTTTTTTTAAATACGACTGTAATTTCTTCAGCATATTTAATTAGTAATATAAGGGCATATCTGGTATCTTCACACGAACAACTGAAAACTATTACAATTGAAGTGGAAAAATAATAATTTTTTTTTAATATGGGCCAGTTTTTTAAATAATATTATGAGTAATTTTAAGTGAATTGTAAACTGAACTCTAAAAGAGGAATTATTTAGCAAATAAAATAGCGAAGTCAAATGCACAATTTTGAAACCATTGAAGGCGAAGCCTGTAATTAATTAATTTGATTATATTTTTGAAACGTTCGTGATTAAAAAATAAATTGTATTTTATATAATAAGAATCACTGATACTTTTTTAATGAAGTTGCTACTAATAAAATGGAACAATGATCTTTATAGAAATTATAGTATTTCATTTTAGTGTTTAATTCAATCGTAATTAGAGTGTTGTTCGATTATTTTATTACGTATTGATATCTCACAATTATTATTCTTTTTAGTTCTCCTTTGCGATATGGCTGCCATCTGTTGATAAAAATTATAGCTAAAATAAGACAAGTTGAACATTCTCTTTTCGAAAATAATTCAAAACAAATTTGAAAAAAATAATTTTATTGCGAAAAAAATGCCAACGGCTGCTTCCATAAATCATCAAATCTCCCACAAATATTTTGTGATCACCTATGTGCATATATATATATATATCAGTGAATTCTTTCTTGAATAGAGGAAGTGCTATTTTGATGAAAATGTGTAGAGTTTTCTATGTTTGTGATTGTCTTTAAATAGTAATATTTGATATATTTTATTACAATTTGCTCAAGTTTGTTTTAAATTAAGTAAAATTCTTTCCGCTTTTGATTTTGTCTTCTTTTAAAAAAATTTAATATGTTATTTACGATGAGGAGTCATTAGTAAATATTTTATATTACGTCTTAGATTGTTTACCACTGTGATTATTTTTATGTTTAGTTAATTTTACTCTTTTAGTTAAGGTTTTTAATGGGTGTTAAAAAAATTTAGTTTATAAACATAAATTGGAATTTTGTAGTGAAATTTGAGATGTTACTATGTTATTTTTTTTTTTCTGTAGTTAAATTTCTGAATTTGTCGATTTTTGATTTGTTACCATTTTTTTATAATATAATTCGCTGAATTGTGATGGTGTGATCAGTAAATACTGGTATAAACACACACAGTTGCATTCAAAAGTTCTAAACCGTATTAATTAGGTTAGTTCAACTTTTCAAATTTTGTTTTACCATCACTTTTCTTTATATTAAATTGTTTATCTGAATAACTTGTTTTGGTTTCGGGGTTATAAATTTTAGTTCACTTAATTTTTTAAGTAATTTTTTTTTGATATGCAAAAAAAAATATTAATTTAACTATTGGTCCTTTCTTTAAATATTTTGTAATTTTTCTTTTATTTGTTTTGCTTTAGTTGTGTCCTAGATTGTTATATAATTTTCAAACATACAATTTGTGTTATGTATATATATATATATTTATATACATAAATGAGAAACAAAGAAACATTCAAATTCATATATATGTGATTATAAATGTTTTAAGGTAACTAAGACATTAAAATGCTTCAAATTTTGCTCATTTTGGTTTTTCTGTTATCAGTTATAGGGCACATCGCCGACTCGATGGATGTAATATTTATATTAATTCTTTAAATAATACAAAAAGAATGAATTTTGTAATTGTAAACAGATGTTTAACACGCCATAGAGAAAAATATATGTATTTGTGTTTTTTCAAAATGCTCTTTATTAGGGGGATGTAGACACATGTTTCTCAAAATATACTTTATCCATGGTGTTTATAAGCACATTATAAAACCAAGCTATTACTTATCCAGTGAACTCAGTTTATTTGTAATAAATATTCTTAAATTTTAAGTTTTGCACAGTACTTGTAGAACAAATAAGAAAAATTCGAGTAATAATATTCTTAAAAAATTAAGTTTTACTAAACTCACAAATTTTGAAATTATAATTATTTTCACTGTATGAAATGTTACGTTTATAAGTACGTGGCATATTTTTAAAGTTTCAAATGCTACAGATTTTATGCAAGATGTACTTAAAGTTATGTACACGACGAATAAACACATATTAATTATTTATTTTACACGTAATTATTTATTAAAATAAAATAGGAGATAATTTTTACATAAACATATATAAATAAGTACGTAAATACCTCAGTAATAAAATATCTTTTTCAGTGCTCTTTTAATTTATAAAAAGTGAGGTTTATTTTAGTTACAGTGAGAGAGAAAGTACAATAACAAAAGTAAGTAATTCTTGATTTTGCTAGAATGTTTTAAACTCTATATTTAAATGATGATAAATTAAATTTTAAATTCTAATAATAAAGAAGCATTCTAGTGGAGTAAAGTTGTTTTTATAATGATCCTATGCATGTATTTTAATAAAATAAAACTTTAGTGCATTGATTAAGATGAAAACAAATAAAATTTAAAATTCTGATTTTGTTTATAATAATTATCCATTTAGTTATCCCCCGATAAATCATTTGTTCTTTAAATGTGATTGTGAGCTCGTTGTATATTTAATTCATATTATAAAGAATTATGAATTTTGTAAGAGAGGAAAAAAAAGAAAGTACAAAGAAAATATGAAAAATATTCTTTCATTTTGTTTGAATTTTTTCAATGTATAAATTAAGATGGCTTGAAATGAAAGTTTAAATTCTAACAATAGCTAACTTCTCTAGTGCAGTAGAATATTTACGATGATCGTTAATTTTATTGAAAAAATATTTTTGTTCATGGAATGAAAATTAAAATGAATAAAAACTAAAAATTCAGTTTTTGTTTAAAATAATCACTCATTTTGTTGGCATATTTTGATCTGTTGATGAAAATTACGACAAATTAATGGCGAAATTCAGTTTTAAAAAATATTGATAGCTTTATTTATTTTTCTTAGCAAAGAATTTTACTTCATAAATATTGCAAAGTCATGAAATATTTTCATTAATTTAACAGATTTTCCATATGCAATCGGTAAGCACATTAAAATTTCTTCATTGTTGAATGATGAGGTGTGGGAGTTTGGAGAGTAAGGAGGCACCTCAAATGCCGTCCTACTCGCTCAATAGGAATTCTAAATTATGAGACTTATCACCAATAGCTCTGCACTGAATATTTGAATTCATTTTGCATGCTTCTCTCTCACAGCAGATCTAATGCAGATACTCACATTGATATGACTTCAGGCCACTATCAACTTACCACCAAACAACTAAGTTCGTATTAAATTCTTCGTTGTTTATAAATTCAATACCTCATTCCTATTCCTTGCTCTTCAATAATTCCATTCAATTTACAGGAGTTGAGTTTCATTCATTTGGCGACATCTTCAATTTATGCTATGTAATTTAATGTCCTCAAATGTTAATTGAAAAGGAAAACGTGATAAAACCCACGTTATATCTGTATTAGCATAAATATTATCAGTATAATACTAATCCTCTTCTTATTTATGGCCGCTGTAGTCTGCTGATCATAGTCGCTTACTTGCGACCAGAAGTGCTTTTTTCGAGTCGTGCTTCAGGTACTGATGCCACTAAATATCCACCATATAGCGAGGCTGGTGCACATTAAATATGTCGAGATTTCAGGTCCTTCTATTGGCGTGATGTGGAAGTTTGGAGAGGGGGGTTCTAACTCAGTTGAAAGTTTCTAAACAAAATTATTCATTAAACTTTTAAAAAAAACCTTTAAATCATACTTAGTCGTATCTTACTTTGTCGTCTATTTAAAAGTAGATATTACACTAAAATCATAAAACTTAAATATCATTATTTTATAATTTATTCAGAAAAAAAAATGTCTTACCTTTCTTTCCTTCAAATCAAATTCTTAATATAAATTAGAGAGTTTTATCAATTCTGAAATATCCATGTCTTTACAAAAATACAAGACATTTATAATGGTTATTTTTATGTATTAAATATATACTTCCTCCGCGTATAGAATAGTTTGTCCTATTTGAGCAAATTATTTGCTCGGAAATGACTGTTCCATTTTAAGGAAATAAAAATTTTGTCCTCCTCTGCCACTAATTTCAAGTCTTAAGTATAATTTTTAAACACGTTGCAACCATTTGAGTATAAAGTGTTTTATTTAACATTTATGTTATATATACTCCATATTATTTAATTTTAAAGTTATTAGTTACTTCAGCGCCGTATCAATGAATTCTCTAAAACAAGTAAAAATTCCTACTTCAAGATCGATGCTGCGTTAATTTCATGTGCGAGGCAGATCATTATTATTTCACCCACCAACCTGCAGAGTGCAATCCATGACCAGCTGTGAAGTCAATAAAACATCTTTTAATGTTTTGGTATTAAATGCGCTGAATGAAGTATTAACAGTTGGAATAAGTTGGTCTATGTTGGTAGACGCAACCTGTTACAATATTTATTGGTATAAGGTAACAGTTCACTTTCACAAGATTTTTATGAATTAATGTAAATTTTGCGTACAGATGCATATTTTTTGATCTTATGGGGCTTCAAAATCAGAAAATCACCCAAGCAAATTTTTATTACTGTATATTTTTACTGTCAAAAGAGTGTTTTACACAATTACCCGCAAAACATGGTAATTCAAAAGAAAATAAATACATCTACATTTTGTACATTGAATATAATACAGAATATAATCATATCTAGAGAATGGACCATTATTTTGATAATGTAGCCCTTACGTAGGAAGCTATGCTAGCTCGAGTTCTTAACACTGAATTTTCTCTAAGAGTCATTTGCAATTTTCACTTTATTGCAACATAAAAAAATTTCCTACTTGATATGATATCTCAATAGTAGTCTATTCTATGTATAAGTATTTGTTGTTGTTGCTGTTTTCGTGTCCATGGAAATCACAAAAAATATCAAGTACTATGGAGCAATATTTATATCAAATACCCCAAAAGCATCTATGACAGCGGCTGCCAGCTCTGGTGCCTCAGGGTCGTATAAGGTGTCCTGTAGGGGGTAATAGAGTGGAATCAAGCCAAGTTTAATTATTTTTGGCGCAACAGACGGGCATTCCAAGAGATGCCTTGGAGTAAGCTGGACTTCAGCGCAGTTTTTACAAAAAAGATAGAACCTTGTTTTGCTTGGATGAATTTTCATGCCCTTACAGTGACTCGTTCTCAGCCTAGTAATGGTGCTTGTTATAATCCTGGGGCAGTCGAAGTCTGTTACCAATGGTTTCTTGAAGTTTTGAGTTTGGAATCTATGTCTTGCCCCTGCGTTGGCATCTGCCAGAGTGATGGTAGATTGGACAAGGTATGTATAAGTATTTGAAATACATATATATAAAATTTCAGGTTTGATCGTAAAAGCTTGAGATATTGTGCTTGGAAGTAATGAAAAACGAAAAAAACCCCCATTTTTTAAGCACTTCCAGCCAGAGAAATTCATGATCTTGTAATACATTAAAACAGTTGTGTTTCTAAATAATATAAAAACAAAATTTAAGCAGCGTTTTAAAGATAAAAGATTGAATTTCATTATAAAATGAAAAAAATAAAAAATAAATGGTATTTTGACTAAAATTGTTTTTTGTAGATGTACTGTCCCTTTAAAGAATCCTAAATCCAAGATAAATTGAAGGCTACTGGAAGATTGACAGAGCAATTGGGAGTTCAGCTCAACCTAACATTTTACAGTAGCTACTACAGCATCATCTTCAGAGAAATATGTTTCTGCATTGACTTATTATAGTATGGATCACATATTTTAATTATCAACATATCATAATCCTTAAACTGATGGGAATTATGTGTTCTTTTGAAATATGCAAATATTCGCCTGGGATGACTTCTAATCGTTTTCTTTTACGGGATGTTCTTTTAGTACGATTCTGTGATAAAAATTTTCTCTTCTTTTCTTTATTTCTTTGATTTTTTTACTATTAGTAGCCACAGTACCATGCTTACGTCTTCCATTGTTGACACTTTGAAGTCTGAGCAGTTTTAACGGCATAACTCCCACTGTACTGAGGGTACTTTTTCTTAGATTTTCTTAAAAATACTCGGAATATATGTATTTTAATACTTTTACTATAAACGTTAACCTATTCGTATTCATAATAAAGTAACTATTTAATTATATTCATAATTAATACATAATGAGAAGTTATTGAATAAGCATATTTTGAATTTTAAAAAAGTTCTGCTTGTCATTTTCACGGCTGATATTTTGAATCATCTTCTTATTAATTTAATTTGGATATTTCTGACAAAGAATCTTATTCTCCAAATCATCTGTATTTGATAAATCCAAAAATATCTTAAGAGACATCGTAAAACGCAACAATTAAAGGATACCGACAGTTAAAGGTTACATTTGAGTTCTGATTCTGGATATTTTTGGTTGCGATCTTAAGCTGGTTTTGTGGTTTCTGTGCATGGCCTGCCGCACCTGCCTGGAGCCGCACGCACTGGATATCACGCCTGGAGCCATCACCGAGCCTGCACTGGAACCTCCTGGAATACCTGCCTGGAGCTCTGGAGCCTGCAGCCTGAGCCATCCTGGGCCAACTCCTGGAGCCGCCTGTCTGGGACGCACGCACCTGGGCCTGGGCCTGGAGCCTCCTGGAGCCTGCCTGGTTACGCTCCTGGGGATCGCACCTGGGCAGTTCTGGGCCGCACAAGACCTCTGAGACTCTAGACCTTGCGCTCCTGGTGTATGTATGTGTATGTCAAAGTTTATGATAATATTTGAAACACCATGATTGGTATGGAGATCAGTTCGTATAGGTTCAAGTTTAAGTTGTGGACCTTCCTTGATAATACTATTTTTGTCTTCAGACCTTAAATTGTGTTTCTCCTCGAATTGTTCTACAAAAGAGAACGAAAATAAATCAAGCATGGTATTAAAATTCCACTTAAATAGGAGTAGAATGTATCGTATTCAACACTCCCTTCCCACTTCTATCTTCTTAATCCAATAAATTGTTATTAATCGGAAAAACATCGCGATACAAATGGTACGCTATTTTCCTCACGTTTATTTAAAAAAATTCTACATACCTATACAGCATTGTTAAATTCGAATAATTTCTCCGTTTATTAAAATCTTAGTCCTGTTTATTCCAAAACGATCGCTGATTTAAGCAATAAATAAACGGATCGTCTGCCACAGAGATACAATGGAAGTTTCACTCTCACCCAATTACCTCGCTCGGGGTCGATTGCTCCGCTTTGGCTCACCATTGTTCCGGAAATATCCTCCTTGATCCCGGACTCTGAAGCCGGACAGATCTTCTGCCGGACATGGGATGACACCTTCCCTTCACACAAATCTCTCTCTCTAATTGGACGGACTCTTGACGCATTAATGCTTTCAGCCAGCTGAGGGGTGGAGGGGGTGATCGTCTGCACTCCTTTAATCCTCACAAAATGGAACAGCTCTGGAACTCGTGAATCATTAAGGATGGACAAAGGACTGCTGATTGTTGCGATTTTGTTTTGGTGTTCGATTCGGTATCTAAATGGGATTCCAAATTACGTGCACTTTGTTTTACCTTGAACAGAACTATAGTTAGAAAGAACTGTGCTCGTTAGAAAACTATGTAGTACACTTCCTCGTATAATTATACTTAAAAATACATTATACCTGAATCTGCAGATCTTTCACATTAAAAGATTTGGTTCCTAAATATAAATACCATATATTTTCGCATAAATGCCAATTTGTATATGAACCAAGAGTGAGTGCATTTTTTATCCTTCAAAATTCATATCCTCTACACAAGATCAAATGAAAAGAAAAAGTGATGTTCGAACATTTCGCCAATAGGCCAAAAATGCTTCCATGCAGATATAACACGAGTAGAATGTTTTCCAATCAAACCATTGTAAAATAAAACTCCAGACGCCAACGAAGAGATAGACATAATTCTTGTAACCCTACTAAAGTAATTCCATAACATTTTCGAAATTTATAAAACATAACTCTTGAAGCACTTTCGAAAATAAAGCAATTCATTTTCATAAAAATAATGATCATTTAGTGCAAAACCATTTTCTCCTCATAAACTGAAATATAATTAAACTAATAAGGAAACAATTTTCTATATTTGGCGATTTATCGCTTACGCACAGCTAATGAAAAATTTCCCTACATTTTGTACAAACTGGCGGTTGCGTATATAAGATGACCTCTATAGCGTGATCAAAAAAAGCTCTTAAAATTCTCGCCATATACATAGATATATATGGTATTTGATACCAAACGAGCGAGTAGCTCTAAAATTGAAGCTAGGTATATCCCAAAGGAATCACTACAGCCTCTTCAGAAACTATTTGTTTTATACATGAAAGATCTAAACAAACAATGAATAGTTTACGTGTAGTTCCAGAGTTCTCAGACACAGTCAGAACCATATAAAGGGATTTAAAATATTTCTCTAACTGAATTAAAGAACATCTTTATAGACCACAGTAGCATTTAAAAGATGAAAATAAATAATTCAGAAAGTTAAATCGAAAGTTGTCAGTTTATGTGTCATCCTCTTTATTTGATCCAAGCTGAAAATTACGAAGTCTATCGCCAATAGCCTTTCAGTTACTTCACAGCGCAATGTTCATAAACAACCAACCAAAAGTGTTAAAATGAAATAAATTGAAATAAAATCAAGCTTCACGAAATTGAGTTCCATACTTTGTTTTAAATATTTGTAACACTTGTCACCGGTAGAAAATGAGCAGCTAATTTCTCTTTAGAGATCGGTGAATACATTCTTTTTTTCCAAAATAAATTCTTTTCTTAAGCTATAATTACTAGTCAGTTAAGGATTAAACTTCTCTTCGGTTGTAAAAAAAAGCTGATAAGGGATTAAAAGAAGGTTATACACACATATAACAAAAAACTCTCATCGCCTTACATACACAACTCCTTCATTCAAACAAAACTTACTAGTAAAGTATTTAGATTCTGAACAAAAGCTTCCTCCGGTTGAAAAGTCTTAAGAGCTGTAAAACCCATATAAAGTGAAGTTAAAAAATCTTTAAAAAAAGAAAACCTCAAAATAAAAATAAATCAGTTGAGAGATAACAAAAAGAGTAAAAATTAAAGCAGAGCCCGAAAGTAAACCTCATAAATTTCCTTTTTTAAGTACATCCAGTTTTTCCTTAGAATGCCCTCTCTTGCCACTAAAAGTAGCAGCAGGAAAAAAAAATAATTGTTTTTATGACCATTTTTTTTTAACTTCTTTTCTTTCCTTCTTCAAAAAAAAGTCAGGAAAAAAATGAATGAAAAAAGAAGAGATCGTTCTTTCTTACTGGGCTCCATTAAAATAATTGATCAAACATTCCTTATCTTTGATTCGGTCATCGACGAACAAAATGCGACATGAGAGAAGAATCGTCTGCAATAAAAAACAGTCACGTGTATGTGTGCGGGGAGTGGAGGCGGAAGGGTTAAAAAAAAAAGACTTAAAATCAGCGAAAGGAATATATTTTTTTAGACTCCTTCAAAAATTCTCTAGCATTCATTATAGAAAGCACAATGGTTGCTCTTCGTAGGAGAGAAAAGATTGTTTGACTGCATCTCTCCCGTTGTCTCATTAATATCGATGGTTTTCATCTTAATCGGAAGAAAGAATATTTTGACAGTTTGTGTTTTGAAGCAGTAGCAATGCAGAATTTTGAAGTCTCGTTAAAAAACTAAATTCGAGTGATATCATGTCATTTTTTTTATTCCCTTGTCCATTAAAATTCCCTCCCAGAAATTGTTGTAAATAAAAACGGTGATGTTTTATGGTATTACGTTTTAGTCATTAACATTGTATTTATGTTGCGAATCACGGAATTGTCATTTTTTCCGATTTATTTGAAATATTCAAGAGTGTGTGTTGACATTCAGCTCCGTAATGATATGTTGTAACGTTAAATAATTGCTAGTAAGATTATATTCCATCAAAGGATTCATAAATGTCAAACGAAACAATTAAATTTCTTATAGTTAATCATGCAATATTTCCGGGAAGTAGAAAAGGTTCAAAAATTAGTAACATATGTATATTATATTCAATATCAAAAATAAATGTGTTTTTTGAAGAATAGGAATATAATCTTCAATTATTTTGTTTAGATTTAAAGTAATTGAGTTGATCATTAAAAACATGTCACTCTTCTGTGATTATTCCTATAATTCCACCATTAGCATTCTTTCCTGAAAATTTTTATTTCAAATCTCTAATTACTTTTATTTCCATCTGCAATAACTGCAATTATTCTTCTGAGACGAAATAAAATAATTCGTTGTACAATTAATTAGAGTTTTAGGGATTAATTAAAAAGCTGTAGTATGTGTATATTTAAGACAAATTCTGTATAAGTTAACAATCTATTTATATAAGGCGAATACATTACATCTGAATACAAAAATGTAGAATTGATATATACATTAGGGTCATAGGAAACCTCTTGTTAAAGCGTACAATCTTCTTTTAGCAAGCGAATAGACGCAACTTTGCATTGAGTGTCTAATATAATGTTTCCATAACAACTCATAATTGTGGAAGTGTTGCAGAATTTTAAGTTCCATAGGTCATATATCATATATCGTTGTGACTTTTTGATCACAACGATATATGACCTATGGAACTTAAGTCTGGTAATTTAGGTATGGCAAATCATTTGCTGGAATTGTCCAGATTGCACTTCAAGCTAAGCGATTTAGGTATGCCAAATCGTTTGCTGGAACTATTCAGATTGTTCCTCAAGTTATGTAATCTAAGTATACCAAAACATTCGCAGGTACCGTACTAACGGTACCTAAAGGCAATCACGAATAATTGCGGCCATCCGATGTGGTGCATTGCCATCTTGGAGATTTCATTCATTGTTTTGGTACTTGATGACTATGAATGGCTACAAATGATCTCCAATAGCTGAACAAAACTATTTTTAATTAATGATTGGTTCAGTTTGACAGAAGGTCTCAGCACATGCCATGTAAAACACTCGCACCCTCATGGATTCACTACCCATTTGTACAGTGTTTTGTTGACAACTTGGGTCTATAATCTGCTCCCCAATCGAACCTTACCTACCGCTCTTACCAACAGGTATCATGGCCAAGCAACATTTTCTTAGTTCTTTTGGGTCTAACCGATATGTTCATCAGCCCAACTGAAGACCTGAAGTCAATGGCGTGTTGTTAGTAAAGACACTCGAAGTGGTCTGCTGTCAGACTTCATCAACACCAAATTCTGTTGAATACGCTCGTCTGGTATATGTTCCATATTGATTGCTACTGTTATTTTGTTTGCTTGTCTGATTACACTGATTACTCTGGGCAAACCGCTCTGATCTCACTAATTAAGTAGAAGCTGCTGGTTACTGCGTTGACCATGGTGGGAAATAATGCCTGAAATTATATATTCTTGGCTCAGTCTTGACACTATGGATAGAGGAATGTTGAATTCTTTAATAATATTCGAAATGGAGTACCCCATGCGGACAGCTCCGACTAGCATTCTGCTTCCAATGTGTACTATAATTACACCAAAATATGTTTCAAATGAATCATTTGAGTACAAATTGAAGGCCTTAAGAAGGCACTATCTTTTAATATATTAATCAATGGCAGTTCATCTTTGCATATTTCCGAGATAGAGTAATGGTATACTAAAACGAGTTTTAGGCCTTCATTGTATGATGGCTATATCAATTACAAATATTCTAGGGAGTTCTATTACCTGAGAAGATTCAAAGTCATTCAAAAAACTACAAATTGCCGGGTAATATCTTAAATTTTACAAACACTTCATTTACAAAATTCATGAGACATTTAAATAAATATGTAGTTCAAGATAATTTTTTTTATTTATATTACGTTCATGTTTTGAGATTAGGTATAGGAATGAGAAGTAAAATAGGATCTTATATATATGCAATATATTACTTTAACAATAAATTTTGATCATGTTTTATTATTCTTTCTTTAATAATATTTCTATTAGTTTAATAGTAATACTCTAGATCTTAGTGAAAATAATAAGGATATGACAAATCTTTAATATTATAAATAAGATTTAAATTGATCATTATGTACCATGAATGGTAAATAACGGAATATTTTTGCATAATATTAAATAAAATCCATTTCAGATTGAATAAAAATTTAATACGTCGAAGCGTAGTGTTAAATTTAATAAATGAATATATTGCAGATTTAATTCATGGAAAGAATATTTTTTAAAGTTGTTCGCCTTTAAGAGCATTGTCAGTAAAATAATTTTTTACGAATATTTAGTTTCACAAAAGTTCTATTATAAACAACATGACTAATTTTTTTTAATACATTAACATCCGTACGTTCTTGAACAAACTTACTGAACATCGGATATATATATTAGAGTATAAAATATGATTAAACTTTTTAAAATTTAGATATAATATATTTTTTTATAAAGTTTTCGCAAATATTTTAATCAAGGTTAATTAAAGTCTAATTTATTTATGAGACATGTTTAAACAAAAGTTAAGGATATAATGTGAAGGTATGTAATTTCTGGAAAATACCCATCATCAACTTCCAGACCACATTTATGACAGAAAATTTTCCCAAAAAGAAATTTTTCGTTTAAAATTAGTTATAATATTTTTTTAACGTTATGTGAAACATATAATTGCCGTCAATAATTTTTGAAATGTATTCATTGCCTTCAGTTAGGGATGGCTTTTAGTCAGCAGCGAAAATAATAAGGAATAGATTTTAAAAGAATATAAATTCAATACTTCTTCAATAAAGTTCGCTTAAGCCGTAAATATAAAATTGTTGATTGTTTTAGAGGAAACTAATTAATTCTCATCCCAGGTAAAAATACTAAGCATATTTTATAATAGGGAATCTTAAAAATTAGTCCTTTATTTCAAGACCAAGCTTGCCAACAGCCAACTCGACATTTTTCGCTTCCCATAATTCCTCATGCGCACACGTCAAATTAATACATCGTTAACGACTTTAATGAATGATAGTCGCATTCAAAAAATTCTTGACGGTGTGTTTTAAAGTAGAAATTTATGCTAAATTCCCATTCTTTGGAATACATAATTGCATCATTTCCCGGCAACATCAAGAAAAAAAAAGCAAACAATTTAATAGTTTGATATAAACTTGCGAGTGAGAGAGAGAGAATTTCCCTGAGGTTAATTAATCACGATAATTGCATGGAAAGTTGGGTCCTTCTCTGTTTTCTTCTGTGATCGAAGATAACAGTTAGAAATTTTTTTTTCAGCTGTACTTGCAGCTTCATTAACCTCTTCGTCATTATTTCGAAGAAACAATAAAGTTCCGCATGATTTATTTGGAGAATTTCGAAAAGATTCCGGTTAATGGTCGCTAATTTTTTCCCCGTGGGCCTTCTTTTGTTTTTTGCAACATGTGTATACACTTGGCGCGAAAGCTACAGAGTAGATTAAAACCTGAAACAACCTATTTCTTTTCGCTTAATTTTGTCAGGAACATGGTAAATAGTAAAGCGAGTGATTGAACGACTGAATTGTTTACAAATACGATCGGGAAAAAAGTTTTCCAATGCTAACAGCTGGTTTGTTCATTAATCTTGAACATGCTTAAATTCGTGGGTTTTTTCATTTTAATGAGAACGGCAGAGAAAGAAATGATTAATTCACAGCGTTAATGAATGTTGGATTCCGTTTTATTTGAAATGTTTGAATTGATGAGGAGAAATATTTTCATAATCACTATATTTTCGAACCCTAAACAACTGGATATTACAAACACAACATTAAAAATTTCGTTTCGATATGTAACCTTGTGAACACAAAGAACTTATCACCAATTTCATGAAGGAATGCATAAACATGACGAAGTGAAAAATTTTAGGTATTTGCATAAAATAGAAAGGTTTCAATTTTTTTCCTTCCAAATTCCATTTTTTTTAAAAAAAAATCAGAATATCCCGGTGTATATTGGCGAGGACTTTTTTGTGGCCCTACTATGTAAGAATTGAACCAAGATTTGAAATACCGATGTCATCAAAAGTCTTATTAAAGAATTAATTAATATTCTGTGCTATAATTCAGTAAGACGTTGGATTCTTCTTATAGCGCAGGATTGACTTATTCATTGATTCATTAAAGTCGCACTTCTTCGAAATAATATGAGGGCTGTTGGCGATGGACATAGGAATTTAAAACTATTATCCATTGACTCGAACGGTACTTGAGCTGGCACTCTACTCTCAAAACTTCTACACTACTCCTTATTAGAATCCGGGAGACCCAACGATTGCCGGTGTTATTTTACTGGTAAACGTTGGGTGTTTAGTAAAATCAGAACTTAAACTGAAAATACATGCTGCTTCAAAAACACCTACAATGAGCATGCGACCCTCACCACTCGGGTAACATGATATTTAATGTGAACTGGGATATTGCAAAAATCAAGTGCGATAATCGAAATGTCATCCTCGTTGCCTACTAGAATCCTCTATTACGACTTCCATATCCTATATTTTTTGTATAACTCTCTAGAGTATTGTTAGTATAAACACAAATCGAATTAATAATGAATTCAAAAAATTAAATTCAAGGATATGCAAAATGATTTAACCCATTTCAAAATTCCATATTTTCCTAAATATAAACGCGACACAGAATTAAAAGTAATCCAAAAATTCAAAGAGAAAATTTCGGATCGATACTTACATTGTGAAAAATAAATGGCCTTCGTATTTTTTTCCTGAAGCTACGAGTACTTCACGAAAGCTGTTTTAGAAGCTTTCAGGGAGCTACCTCGCAGATGGATCGTTTGCAGAGGACCAAATTACTTGATGTTACACAACTGGCTTCTTTTGTTCCTTTATATGGCAACATGTAATTTGTTCCTGAGAGGGTTTGAAAAAGATTAAATGTATGCTCCACTATTACCCACAAATATATTTAAACTCCTGACTACTACTGCTGTTTAATCAATTATCGCTGATACTTTGCGACGTGTTTGGTAGGAATTTGCATATTGAATTGACATTATGCGTATAACTAAAGGAAGTTGGATCAAACACTTTGGGGGGGGGGACTTCTGTATTTTCTCTTCGTATTTATGTATTATTTAACATGACGTGTTTTTTAATGAAAATACGGAATATGAAATCGGATGAATTATTTAGAATAACTATATACTTTAATTGTTTTCGAAGGAGAAATTTTTTATACAATTTTCATTAATACTTTCATGTTTATAATTAAAATATAATTGTGAAACATATTAGAATAAATTTGTGGCTATTGTAGGTACACATCTAACCCTTTAGTTCACTAACCTCAGACTAGAGAACTTTGGGGTTCTTCTCGAACTCGCATTTAAAAGCTAGTTCGTGCAACTTGTTTTAATTCCAGAAAACTCTTTCTTGTTTATTGGTTAGGATTGACAGAAAAACGTCTATTTTATGGTTGTTCACAGAAAACTTTTTTCAAATATAAATATTTTTTTAACGATCCCTAAACAGAAACCATTCTCGGAAGAGAACAAAATGACCAACTCCATGGAGCAGAAAGCCAAATGAAGTCGAGTCGGATTTCTTTACGAATTACCTGTCGATACCTCTAACGGCCGGCATACGTCTCCCAGGGAAACCTCCTTTCCTCACGCAACATTTAACCAAATCCTCAAAAGAAGGGGAAAAAATCTCGAATAACTCGTGAAACTATTCTTCGCAGTCGCCAAATGAGGGGGGTAATGAGAAATGAACGGAAACCGATCTCTCTCTAGAAGTTTGGGGTAACCATGGAGACGGTCGATTAACTTATGTCCGGGACTTTATTAGGCTTGTCGTCCTGTGGTCGTGCTCCCTTTTTTGATCTTCCTTTTTTTTTTTGTCTCCTCCTTGTTCGGAAAATGTCGTCGGCTATGCATTCCATTATCGCGCAACGAGTCTCGCATTTTCCTATCGACGCCCCCGATCAATGTACTAGAATTAAGCTGGTTATTCTGCATCAGCGGCTCTGGGATAGAATTATACCGTGTTCTGTTAATTTAGGAAAATGTTAAGGTGCTCTTCGGAATGTCCGACCACTCCCATTTTCTTCCTGTTGACCATTAAGTCTTATAACTGAAGGAATATTTAACACGGTACATTGATGTCACTGAAAAATTTATTTTCGTTCACATTTTTGTTAAGTATTGTAACTGCCGTTCTTCGATATTAAGTTCCACAACCATCTTTACCCCTAATTAAATAGTCAATAGGATCAAAACTCTAATTGAAGGTATGTCAGATAAAGACTGCACAGTTTATCTATCAAATAACATATGCAACATCGTTCTCTCTCGAATCCTTCTTAACTCATTGAATCCTAGTTTATGTTCAAAGAATAAAGTCTTAGCTTACTAAATCACTCATTCATTTCTCGATTACAGAAGATTCGACTCCTATTATTCTAATTACGATTCACTTCCAACTAACTTTAATCCAATTTAGAAACATCCATCAGCTTGCAGATACTCTCTATCTCCCATCATTCCTTTCAATTTTATTTCATGTATATATCACTATCTTCAATTCAGCTCACTAAACTTTTATCTTTATCTAATTTACTTAGTCACATTCCTTTTGGTTGGCAAGGAGTTGCTATATTATACAATTTAAATTATTAAATGTCTATGAGGTTAGTGAAGAGAAAATCGCAACCCCCCCCCCCCATCATATTGTGATTTGGAAGGCAGTTTCAAGTCCTAGATCAATGGTTCTCAACGGGGGTGGTACAGACCACCAATGGATATCGAAGAGTTTAAAGAGGGTGTTTCGGACCAACTTCCTCCACCTGGACAATACTCGTAAGAATATGCTGAAAAGTTTCTTAATAATAAAAACATCTGTTTCAATCGTTAGTTATAAATGTCTTTTAAGCAATATCAGTCCTCGTTAAAAGTAGATATTAGTGCAATGTGTCAAGACTGTCCTTCTTTACTCGGTTCTTTCTCCATATCTTATTAATATACTCGTATATTTAGAAATAATGACAAAACTCCTGTTGAACACACTTGAGAGCAAAACAGTGATCTTTATTAATTATCACAGTAGAATACCTAATTATAGCTCTCTCTAGGATCCCAACCTAACTTACAATCCTAATTTAGAAATTAAATTAAAAAAAAAAAACTTACCTTACCAGTTCACTCGTACTGAATTCAACTGCACTCACGAACAGTAAATACGTAGCTTAAATTTTGAGTGTAGAACTCTTCAATTCACAAAACTAACACAAGAATTTCAATTTAAATGCAAATTCTGTAACTGAAAGTCTTTATTCTCTATCCCCTTCACATTCCATTAATACTATATCATTATATCAAATAACTTCGCTTCTATCTTCGTCTAATTTATGAAACGACGCTTCATTTTGGTTGGGAAGAAATTCTAATTTAATGCAATTCTGATCAATAGAAGTTCCCTAGGTTAGTATCGCAAGAGAAACTCGCGAATAGGCCATGTCACAAACGACGCAGAATAAGTAATACATGAATGCAAAGGGAACCTTTGTAAGCTTCGTATTGTGAAAAATAGATAGTCCTTCATACGTTCTTCGTGAAGCTATTTCATAAAGTTTTTAGAAGCTTTCACGGAGCTATTTCACGCGGTTGGATGGGTCGCAGTGGATCAAATGACTTGATGTAACAAACTGGTCACCTAAATCACGTGATATGGCCCCATGCGAATTTTTCCTTTGGGGTTTCTGAAAGATAAGTGTATGCACCACCATTACCTACAAATTTACTTGAACTTAAATCAATTCATTTCTGCTACTGTACAATCAATTACCATTGACACTTTCCAACGTGTTTGCAGGAATATACATAATCTAAATATCATTATAAGCGTAACTAAAAAAGTTATATCGAATCTTTGTAAAAAAACTTCCCAATTTTTCCTTGTTATTTTCGTAATTCTTATCATTTTGTGTCCTTTATTGTCGACAATGTAGAATTTTTCAATCGAAATATTCATTTTTTTGTGTGTATAATCCTATATTTTCTATCCCATTAATTTTAGAGCTCAAGGAAAGTATCCCCTAACTTTAAGTCCCCTTCAAGGAAAGTCTCCCTTTACCTACAGGAGTGCCCCTGATATGGCCATGGTTTGTCGTGTGGATGACGCAAACTAATTTCTTTAATTTTTAGAACCCAAGCTTATTGAAAATTTATTATTTTGAAAATTTTCACATTCTGAATATAAAGCTCAAAACAGTGCTTGTGACAAAATTAGGTGTTTCTGCCTATAACGAATTAAATCGCCAACTCTGCCACAGCCAGACCACTTCAGCAATACTGCCAGACGTATTCTAAACTCATGAGGTCTGAACTTATTTGTATGATTATTTAATGTCCAGAGCTTTTAAGTTGTCAGTTCACCCAAGACAAAATAAAAAAATGAATAGTACTCCTTATTAAATTAAAATTTTCGGAATTTTGAATAGAGACGTTATATCCTAAATAGATATACTGAAAGATAAAACTTCGAACAACTACAATTGTAGTAAAACTGTGTATCTTCTTAAAGTAATAATGCATTAATTCCTCTTCTTGTTAGTGTTCTATGAGTAATATCAATAGAATCGAATAAACACCTTTAAGAAAACACAAAACCAAAAAGTATTAGTTAACTTTTCAAGGTTTGTATTTCCATTACATTTTTTTTTTTTTATGAAAAAGCAAATAATTATTTTTACTGCAAGTGATAGTTGAAAATTTATGTGCAATAAAATATTTAATTTTGATCTGAGTAATGGTGTATTCAATACGAAAAAAATGTTGATATGCTTATTTTTTAAGTTTTTATTTACTTCCTTGTCACATGTTTTAATTTTAAATTTGATGCATGAAAAGTTTATGATGAAAATATGTGTATTTTCTTAAAAAAAATAATATCTCTTCTTTAAAAAAATAACAAAATAATACTTATAAAATCTGAGCGTGTAAAGTTTAGAGCACAAAATGACTTGTTAGAGACACAATATCTCATGAATATCATTCAAGTATAACAAAAATAAGGAACATATCTCTTACGTTACTATTGTTTAACATCTTAAAGCAAGAAGACATTTTTTTGGTAAACGTATTTCAATGTTTGTAATTTATAATACCGTAAAATGCTGTTCATTCTTGTCGACAGGTTGCGATTGGCTAGATATTATTCAATGATTTATATTTTATTTTTAAAAAGTAATGTTAGATATGCATTTCATAAGAATTTTAAAATAAGATAATATAAAATGAAAATGCTTGATGTCATATAGAAACTCATTTTTTACTTTAACTCCAGAAAGTTAATCTAGAGTTAAAGTAAAAAATATGTTATATATTCATATTATATTCATTTTGTAAAATTAGGGAATAAACATTTTAGGAAAATACAATAATTCTTTAGAACTTTCCTGAAGCATAAGATGAAAAAAACCTGAAGAATATGAATGGCTGTATCAAATGTATCGATTATTTTGAGAATAAGGTCTTACGAATTTGGAAAAAAAGAGCTCTTGGAACGAAACGATGCAAATAAAACATATCAGAAAAATAAACAGGCATCAAATGAATATGTTTATTTGATAAGACTTAATACATTTCTTATCTTTTTGCTGGCATCTACGCTCAATTTCAAAAGCCCTATTCAATTAGGCAACGAATAAAACTAGAAAATATTACTTTTCGTGAGCAGTATCTCCAATATGGGAAACATAAAAACACGAAAACATTCTCCAAAACCCTTTGCTTTTATCGACAAACGTCGAAAGTGATTGCTTTTTTCTGCTGGAGGGGGAGGGGGCTGCTCCACCCCCCGTTTCCGACATTTTCCTCATTCATCACTGTGGGCGGAAGGCACGTCGCCCTTTTCTACAAAGAAGGGGCATCGAAATTAATTCATAAACATCCCACATCGGGTGCCGGCAACCCCCTATAGAATTTTTCTTACGTATCCCATTTCTTTAGAGTAGCAAAAAGCAATCATAATAACAACAAGAGAAGAAGAGAGTATAGAAGAAACCTCTCTCACAAAAGAGTGGAGAACCAGATTAGCGTGGACTTCTCTAAACACGCTGTTTAAGAAAAACCCGATAGACCCGCATAATTTATCTCTGAGATTTATGTAACACTCCTCCTCCCCCCACAACAACAACAGGAGCAGCAGAAAGGGGTCTTAACTTGTTTATGGCATTCGGGAACAATGTGTGTTGGAAAGGGGTGGGGGGCGAAGACAGGGGCCTTATCAAGATCCCGCAGTTTATTGATTCCTTGTAGGGGTAGGAAGGGATCCTGCTTCGATCGATTCTCTTTTTCGTCTGCGGCTCTTTTTCTTCTGCCAGAATAAGTCAGATGGATCGTCTGACTATACCTGAGCCCCTCATTGGCTGACACGGGACGGATCCGGTTGACACAGGATGGAATGTCTTGCGTGGGATATAAGGCATCTTGGATGTTTTCGTCTAACCTTAGAAGAAGGTATCAAATGCAATTGATCCTGGAGGTAGCGGCAGCGTAAAAAAAAGTGTAGCTTGGTTATTTCGTTCTTTGTGGCTCTTAATTTCATCTTGTTCGTGTTCATTTCCTTTTTATATCGAAAATTGATAAGAGAGTATTAATAAAATTTTAAAGGACGAATTGTCTTTTTTTTTTACTACTCTGACATATCTGAAGCTACCAAAAGAAAAGGAAAAAATTAACCAGATGAATATCCAAAGTAAAAAAGAAAAGCATTATTTTCTTGATAAACTGTTAACTGTTTAAGTTAGAGCATTGTTTATTTCGTACAGTACAAAAAATAGGGACTTTTGTCTCACACAAGAGAATGTGAAAGGTAATTAGATATATCATAATTAACTGCAATTTATTTCAAGAACTTACACTTATTAATGTTCTCCATCTATCATATTTATCAATTTAACCTCCTCTATGAGAATTGTCCAGAAGATAAGAAGATTGATTTTTTGACGTAAAAAGTATATTTCTTTCACCAAAGTTGCCTGTATTAAGTTCAAGGCAAAAATCTTACGAGTAGAATGCGTACCCTTCAATCCATTATTGCTAATGAGTAACTGAGCACACAGATGTACTGCGGAGTTTACTGTGCAATTACAGACATATTTAAGGGTACCAGGACAGGCGAGGAGTTCTGGAATGCTATATCGACTTTTTGTTTTTGTGATATATATCTTTTGAAATTATTTTGAGTAGCTTAGATTTTTTTTGTGATACTAATAATGATTTTTAATCTTTCATTAGAACTATAAAAGTAATTTTTTCGTCTGAAAATTTTTTTCCCTCTCTAAGTTGAATACGGACATGTTTTGTGAGATATATTTACATTTAGGTACCGTTTTAAAAGAAATTTTTACACAATAAGGTTCCAAATTTTTTATGTTTCTATAAAGGGTTCTTATGCATAAAGTGATCCTAATATGTTTTTTTTCCTAAATAACAACTCAGTTTTAAGAAATAATTTTTGTAAGAAAAAAAAAAAAAAAAAAAATTCAAAATTACGAGGTTCTATGACTTTTTCAAAGAACACGTGTAGTAATGCCATTAAAAAAAATTAGGTTCTCTATATATTGTCTATTATTTTCTGTATGATAAGTAAAACATTTTGTATACTTAGGGAATATTATTTTTAAAAAGGGTATCTAAAAGCAAATCTATCTGAAAAATCATGTCCATATTTAAATTAAAGGGAATGAAAAACTTTTTGATCAAGAAAATACTTTAGTAAAATATGGTTCAATAAAATGAGAGAATTACGATTATTACGCTTACACAAAATTCCTGAGCTGTACGAATAATTATATAAACATAAATGTCACAACAATAAAGGGTCTTAAATTCGGAATTTTATTTTTCCTCTGATCTCCTGTTACCCTTACGCACGCAACTACAAGCAGCCTCTTTCGACTCATTGCTGTGACCGCCTCCATATTGTAAACCACTTATTTGTAATTTTACTCCACAATAGTTAAATAGATTAAAATAGATTAAATTATACACAAACAGACCTGTAAAATACACTGTTTCAAAATGGTAACAAATCAGAGTACAACATTAATTTTCGAGAGTTTTTTTTTTCATTTGAAAATGTGTTTCAATTTCGTATTCTAATTCTTAACATTACGGTAGCTCTTATGCAATTTTTCCATCCTCTCTAAAAGAATATTCTGATAACAGAAAATATTTGGAAGATGATCATCAGTGCCTTCAAAACTCATTTAATTCTTTTGTAATCTACATAATGCTTCGCTGAGTCTTGAAAGTAAAATTGTCTTACTAATGTTTTAATATTGTTAAAGTACATAATAGGCTTTTAAAGTGGTGAAAGAAATTTATGAATTTCTCTTTGAGTGTAAAATATTTCATCCCACGATGTTTTACTAGTTATGATATTGAAATGGTGGCAATAACTAGTTCAATGTTTTTTTCTATTTCATTTCAAATAAAACATTGTGTGTGTGCGGGAGTCAACTATAAGCTAATTCACTGAGACATATTTTCATGCAAAGAGAAAAAAAAAGTAATGCACAAGTCCATTAAAGTAGAAAGACCGGTTTCTTCTTCCTCACTTAATGGATTTTCGCTAAATTCTGTCGGGTATTAATTACATAAGAAGCTTTTCTCCAGATGATGGACTCTAACTGCACTTTCCGCTTTTCAACAAAGACAACTCTATTAAGAGCTTGCGGTTAGGAAACATGCCATGCCCCCAACAGGGGAGAGGAGGTAAATAGGAGCAGAAGTTTGCGTGACGTTTCACTTTGAGAAAATCTTATTTCATCCCCTCTGAATAGCGAGAGGGTGGGGGAAAAGTAAAAGTCAACAACTGCAATTCTTCCTTTTTTAGAATCGGAAGGAACAAGTCATTGCTTTCGCTCACAACACGCATTACTTCCACATGAATGACTTCTGCGAAACAATTTCTTAAAGCTATCCAAAACGTTTTCGAAACCATTTGGAAAAATGTCTTCCATCAAGTTCGATAGAATTACTTTGAAACAATCAAGCATTGTTTTTGTTTGTTATAGACGTCTGTATTCTTTTGTCTGTTACGCAGACTGCGAAATCTATGTTCTGAGAAATTAAAGGAAAAGTCTTGTCACGATTTACAAAACGAAAAAAAATTACCTGGTATGAATTTAATCAGCTACTCTACAAAGTTAAAAAGGGGATATATTTAGATGTAAGAAACATTTCACAAGAAATGACATTTGCTTAGGACACAGAATTGCAATGTATTATTAAATACAATGAGGTTTCGTAACGTTTTAACTATCATTAAAAATAAATGAGATTTATTCTGCATATTAATGGATCTTTCGGTGCGTAATATCATAAATTACGGCTATTAACATTGATATTTAGGATTACGGGAAGTCGTAGATTGAAGTAACCCGCTGTATTACAAAATCTTAATTATTACCAGAAAATATAAACGAGATATATATTTAATTTTTATTTATTATTCTTAAGACTTCTCTATATATGGTAATCATCCAGAATTATACACTTCTCTTACCTTTTTTTGATCTTTCGAGGCCGTCATTGCAAATTTATCGTGCTGGAGGATATGCTATGCTTCTCTCATACCAGATCAGTTGGCGTCTACACAATCCAATAACAAACTGAACCTTTCATATGGAAATGCAATAGTAGGCATGTCCAGTCCTGGTCCATCCGATTACTACACTCACAACGTTATTTCAACCACGCTTTGCGTTACAGTCAGGATAAAGGCACTTGCACAATAGGTCTGAGGGGGCAATTTCCTCCTATTCCCAAGTGTCTAGCAAGAGGTTTCCAAGAGATTATCTATCTCGAAGCAGAAAAAAATACTCTTTTGTCACCTGCTGAGCTGTAGTATTGTCGGTACCACCTTGTCGATATGACTATGAATCTATCTCCTGCTGGTGTCGTTATTGTACCACGACATTCCCCCTTTGCCATTGCTACACCTTCCTGTTATTTTAAAGACTGTGAAACAACGATGTGGATGATATTGAACTCTTTGGAAATACTTCTTTTTTTACTTTTTGCCTTTCAAAAATACGTCCAAAGGGAAAATAGTCTAAATGATATCAAAGGCGTAATGAAAATTTCCAAGTTCGCCAAATAATTCTTTCCCGTTAAACTTTCACTTGAAACAACATCTGTCCACTCGCATGAGATCCTTTAAATATCATATTATTGCTATGATGCGATGAACAAGCGTAGGAAAGAAAATCGGCATACGCCCGACTCATGTACCTATGTCCCCCGCTTATTCAAAGATTTCACATTTTGCTTCTTTTCCTTTTGGGGTTGCTAATGTCAGCCGTCTTTAGTAATTATCGAACCCATCTGTTTTTTTCTAATTTTTCACAAGATCTATTAACACATTCCTGGATAGTATAGTTAGAGCAGTCAATTACGTATCCTGTCCGTATGCCCAACAGTCATGATTGTCTCTTTTAATAAATAAACGATGGCTAGAGCATTCACAATGTTATGTTTAAATACATGAAAATACAAATAAACTTTCTTATCGGAATAATTTTCAATGCTAAAAAGTGATTCAGAGAAGAAACATTTTAAAACTATCTTTTAAAAAGTATTTGGAAGACGAATATTTTATATTTTATAAAATATACAAAAAAAAAGTATGAAATCATAAGAATAATTGAATAAAACACAGATATTTTTGCCCTAACTTTATAAAGTGCCAATGAAAAGAGTTTGTCGAGCGTAATGGAAGGATAATCAAGTTTAATTGCAAGTCTGATATTCAAAATATTGTTTCTAAAATAATTAAATGTTAGTTCTCTCATATCCACCGATCCGATTTTGGAAATGTTTACACTTATTGTTACAGACAACATCATTTTAATGAGCATTGTTTAAAATATTTTCTAAATTTTACAGCCAATGATTTTAGCTATTCAAATAAATCTAAATTATTCCAAATTAACACCTTTAAACGAAACGACATATACACGACAGAACAACTGCTTTTCTGGTCATTAGAATGGAAATGTTTGAATCTAGAAAGATGTGAATAAATATTTGTTAAAGCTCTTTCAAGACTTTCTGAAGTACTTTACCTTCACTTCCACCCTTTCCGACTAGAAGTCGTCTTATTCTCTGTAAATGTTAGTTTGCTGCAGATGGGCGCTTTAGGCTAGAAAGAAAAGAACCGGCGAACGTGAAATCGTACCATGTTGATATTCTGATATTTCACATGTCTTAGAACAAAGCAATTTGCTTCATTTAGTTAAAATACTTTACGTCTGATAATCTAGATATTTAAATCATAATTGTATCTTCTACTGCGCTGATTCTATTGTGTGGAATTCTTACTTAGAATCCTTAGAATCTCGCAAAATTATTCTAAAAGATGTTGAGTTAGAAATACATATTTTGTTATTTTTTTAGTATAATCTTGAATCTCTGTTTTTGATTTTTCATGAAATTACATGCGATTTTTATTTATTATTCAAGTTTCAAATGATTTGTACTAGACTTAAAATCATTTCATAGTTCGAAGTACGACAATAACAAACAGTAATAAGTTACGCTTTACGATCAATCAGAATAGAAATTCATTTTGAAGAGTGAAGAGTGGCATAGCGTGAAAGCTTAAAGAGTAGACTGAGTGTTGCCATCCTTGTTATTTAATCGTGGCTCACAAAAGATTCATTGCCCAATGTTTCACCTCAGTATGACGTCAATAAGCAATTAATAAATAATTTATATGTTCATTTCTTATAAGTGGAATGAAAACAAATGTTAATTTAAAGAACACAGATTAAGAGTTGTACATTCTGAATGAATAACAAAATAATCATTATTAAACAAATTAATTTAACTTTAAAAGCATCAATAATGAAATGAATACACTTATATTCCTATCAAATGAGACTTGGCAAGGTGTGGAAATTTGGAAGGGGGTAGAAGCTCAGGTATCATCTTCATTTCTTGATTGCGGTTAAAAATTGCAAGGTTTATTGTCAGTATCCTTTACGTTGCTCCTGAGTGCGACGGAAATAAATAAACAATTAATATCAAATCAGACACAACCCGATTAAAATACTAACGTACACTTTTAAGGGAGGCTGCTCTTATTAACATGAATATTCGCTAATTATATTTAACAAAGAGATAGTAAACTGTTAAAATGTAGACCTCAATACATGTCATGAATTATATCGAGAATTCGGCGCATTTACTTATTTAGCAACGCATTAACTTGACGAATTAATACATTTTGGCGGGTACGTTTGGCGGTTAACAACTCCACCCTTTTTGAATAACTGCCAAATGTAAATCTGACTTTTGTGAATGTTTAATAATACAAGTTCTTCCGCTCCTATAAAAGGATGCAAATAAAATCGAAGCATTTTCATCCAAGATTCATTCCATAACATCCACGGAAGTAAATTTGATTTATTGTAAATGTATTTTAAAGTCTTAAAGGCAGATATATCTAAAGAGCTTGTTTAAACATCTGTTAATTGATATTTTAAAAAAGATTTCACTAGACAATAGGAAATCTATTATTTACGAAAAAAACTTTATTCCTAACACATTAACATTGTATCTGGTAAGCAATATTTAATTGGGTCATTTTAAAATAGGAATGGTATTTCTGACAATCTTATAATAGTACGAAAAATCTTATTTTTTAAAAATAAATTTAATGGAGTTATTGCAAAATTTTATCTTGAAACACATTTGGTAGACTTATTTTATGATTTTGATTAATTTCAGTGGTAGCATGAACAAGTATAGAAAGTTTTTATAAATATACAATATATTACATTCTGAATTTTATTCGAAACATAAAATCTCATTTGATATCATTAAGTTTTGAGTATGTAGGTTTCTAATTAACATTTCGTCTTTTTTACTACGAAATGATTAAAAGAAAGGAACCCCTTAAATAAATATAAATCTGGATTGATCTTTTAAAGTAATTGCGACGTTAAAGTACTTCAAATTTTGTCCTTTTTTTTTATTCTGCTGTTATAAAATAGAGGGTGCTTTGCTGATTCCATAGATGTATTATTTATGAGGATTTAATAAATAGAATACCGGAAAATGGAATTTTAAAATTGTAATTAAATGTGCCATGCCTTTAATAGAAGTGCTCACGGTAGCCTAGTGATCACGGTCATGGACTCGTGGAGAGCGGATTTCGTAGAATAGTACGTTAGAGCCTTGATACCACTACAGAACCTCCGAGTTGATGTAAGTTAAAACTGTTGAGGCTCAAAATCCTCCCGTTGGCGTGGTGTGGAAGTTAAGAGAGGGAGCTGCCAGCTCAGGTGCCATCCTCGTCACTTGACCGAGGTTCAAAATTACGAGATCCATCGTCAGTAGTCCTCGAGTTACTTCTAATAGGACGTTAATAAAACCATTCAATCAAACAATCATCCTTAAAGAAAAATATAAGCTTTTGCATTTTTCTCAAAATGTAAATGTTTAGGATTCTGGTACACTTTCTTAAAAAATATAATTTATCCAAAATACTGGTATTTTTTACATTATAAAACGAGGTTATTTCTTACACAGTGAATTTAACTTTTTTTCTAATAAACACACTTTAATTTTAAAATTTTCACAATATTTGCACAAAAATTAATCGATTTCCAATTATAAAATAAAAATAATCAATTTTATTTTATTCAAATTTTGAAATTATAATTACGTGTAATGTATAGAGTGCTGTGAAAACCTTCTGTAAATTTTTAATGTTATTAAACCAGTGGATTTAAGGATGTTTTCATTATTGCAGTGTGCTTAGAAATGCAAGCTATAGATTATTAACTGCTTATACCGCTTATATCTATGTTTATTAATCTGATTTTATTTCCATAAGCAGATATAAGAGTATAGAAATATCTCAAATTTGAAACATAAATTTCATTGTTTTTTATTTTAAGAAAGTAAGGGTTATTTAGATTTGGTATAAATTAAGCTTTGTTTTCTGTGTCGAAGACATCTCAGTTTTCATAAATTAGCTAAGTTATAAATATAAATAATGCGGTAAGAATATATTTTAATTTATTCAAGAAGACATATCCTTTTTTACTGATTCGACCTAATAAAATATAGTCATGTAATTTTGTATTTTCGATATAAAAAGTACTATTTAGTCATCATTATATAGTCTGTGCATTTAATTGCATTTGCAATAGGAATTAGAAATAAATAAATTTATGTCATGAGTTACACAATTTGATTCAGTTTCTAAGCTTTTTCAGGAAGAACGAACAATTTTTGTTGCAACGTAAATAGATTTTTTTTGAGATTTCACATTTCTAGTACAATAATAATCGAAGTCATGAACAACATGAATTCCTCAGAATATTTTATGATTTCTCATTTTTATATATATTTATTTGCGCAGTTTCAAAACTATAAATGGTTATATCGTTATTTCTAGGGCATTTAAAAATATGTTAATTAATTACGATTGATTTACGAGTATTTATCATTAATTATGTTTAATGAAAAACACCGAATCTAAACTGAATCCTTTTCGCAGTAAACAGATCCCATTTCACAGCTTTCTATTTACCGAAATAAACACCAAAAATTCTGTTAAGAGACTACAGAAAAAAATAAGAGCAAACAAAGTAATTGCTTCATGTCCAGACACGTGGATAGGGTTCTGATCGAATTAAAGCAGGAATGTTTTGTTTTCTTCAACTTCGAATCATTTGACCCCTTCCTTTTGTTTGTTTATTCCCTGCCTTCGAATATGAGATTTTTTTTTCTCTCTTCTTATTCTTCTTTTCGTCTATCGATTCCCTTATCCCCCTTTGTTCCTGGCTTTTCATTTTTATTTGCTGCAATGAACAAAAAAAAGGCCGAATAGAATCCGTTTACCTAGACGTCACGTGTTGTCACAGGGGGTGGAGGGTAAGCTGACGATATTTGTGACCCGTTATTTCGGCCCGGATTATTGTGTAACGATGACTTCTGGCTTGAGAGTACGTCTCTCATGGGGGTTGGATGTGTTATCTTCCCCTCTATACCTCCCTCCCGTATCTACCCACACATATACACGTGTGTGTTTTGCAACGACCTGTGCTAGCAGACACTGATTGGTTTTGTTGGACTGACAAAAAATGGTTCCATTGGCAAGTTTTCGAAGCGTAGTAAAAAATGTCTGCTGCTTATGATCAGACTTTTATTCTAAGAATAGAAATATTTTTCATCTCGGTAATAACAAAGGAGATTGCTTAGGTCTCAATTCATTTGAGATGATTATGAAGGTAGAATAAATTACACGTTAATTAGAATTTAATATTTTTGCTTAAGAAATGAGCCAAAAAAGAATTGTTCTTGAAAGTAACATGGGAATAAAAATTTAAACGAGATGAATATGAATGTTATTTTCTTCATAGCTATGGATAAAGAAAAAAAATCATCAGCCATTTTTGTGAAATGAAAATTAAATACAATTATATTTGATTGGTTTGAATTCTCTTAAATGCAACATGAAGGATTTTGCCACTAAACCTCATAAATTAGTACTTCAGTAAGATAGCTGAGCAGGATTCCTAAATTCTACACTTCTCCACACTAAGAGTTTGAGACACATTTACGCTTAGCATGCAGGAGCTTTTATTACTCACTGTGTTAGTGTTTGGGGAAACAAGACTCGAGTCCGTAACTCGAATTAGCGACTTTGGTCGCGTTACTTGTAACCATTACTGCAGAGCTAGCATAGCCCTGCGTCATAAAAGTATAATAAGGACAAATCACTGTGATAAATTACACAAAAAATATCTCGATTATGATCTAAAACTACTTTGTGCTGTTTTGAAATGTACTATCAGAATCGGTAACAATACTTTCAAATATATATATATATATATGTATATATATATATATATATATATA